>JAXGGA010003335.1:0-104565 GCA_038373865.1 Uloborus plumipes | reverse complement strand
ACCTACAGCTCGTTTAATATCTATTCCATGCTGATGAGTGCCAAATGGCACGAAACTGCAGTCCTTGGTTGGAATGAACGAGTTAGTGGTATATTGCATGTTTCTGCCTTAGTCCTGGCTTCAAGAGGCATACTTGCTGCTTTATATATGAATATTATTTTGCTAAGTGTCCAGCTAAACAGCAACAGCGCACCAACATATTAGTGATTTTTATACTAGAAAAGAAAGGAGTTTTCACAACTTAAAACAGTTGCATCAGAAATTAAAAAAAAAAAAATCATTAAGTATTGCTGAAATTGAAGGTTGGAATAAATTATTCATAGCACAAATACATTTATAATTACAATTGAAATAAACTTTTAAACACCTTTAGAACGTCTTTTGTCGATTTTTGAAGTGAAAACATATTTGAAAATTTAGAACAATGGTACCAAAAGATTTTTTTTTTTGCATCTGATAGAATGCGCTTGTTTCTGCCATGCTATATAGAACTCTGATTATAACGTTTCTTAAAAAATGTGGCTAAGCCTTTATATTAATGATTGGAAACCAATGTCATTGTTATCCGACAAGGAAAGAAAACTCAGTGATTTAAAATGTTTATCTGTTGCCAGTTTCTATTTGTACACTATTAAAATAGTTTTAAATAATTTTAGTATAAGGATTTTTAAAATATTTTCAATTTTCTCTTTTTATTCTGCTTTTACGACTAGCAAATTTTACTACTAAGGATTATCTTTCCTTTTCCGAGTTTACCATATCCTCTTAAAAACAATTAAATATATTTAAATTTAAAATGCTTTCTGAACAGTGAAGTTTGCTTTAATATAAGGTCTGCAATCATGGTCGTTTTTAAAAAAAAATTAGTTTAATCTTGGTACTTGTCCAAGAAATTCTTCTTTATTTTGATCTAATAGGCTTTATATTGCTTATTATTAAAGAAATAACAAGAAATATCATAATCTGGAAGCAAATGCTAAAAGATTGCTTCTCAATTACAGCAAAACGCTAAATATTATACATACCACAGGATATCAGAGAAACTCTAAAATAAGCAAAAATAGAACAAATTCAGCATGTAAAAGCTAAATATGAATCATTTGGACATTAAAATTGAAAACAAATATCCTTAGTGTTGAAATTAAAAAAAATATTTCTTCTCTCTCTCTTTTTTTTTTTTTTCAAAGTTGTTCCTTATGTTGTTTTTGGAATCATACATTTTTAAAGTAACTGCTAAAAGAATTTGCTTTAATTATAATTGTTTCAAAGGGATTTTTAAAAGAAATGGCTGTCTTGTTAAATAACACTTACATAAATACCTTGCTGTTTTTTTTCTTTTTTTGTTTTCCAGCTTTTAAGATATAGCTTAGAGTTAGTTTTCTTTGTGGCTTGAGACCTGCAAAATCCTAAAATCTGCCCAACCACTTCTCCCAGGTTGCGTAGATTTTCGACTCTTCACTGTATTAAGATTATCAAATGTTTAAATCTTATTTTAATTTTGTTTGTAACATTGTTAAATCATGTGGTGTATTTTGAATGATTTTCCTTCAAATGGGGCTGCAGTAGAGGCAAAACCTTTTGCAGACCTAGTGCGACCCCCCATTAAGCATCCCTTCTTTCACGTAGCACCAGAATCGGCGGAATGCCATTACCACGAGAACTTTGATGCCCTGTTGCCGCCAGTTGGAGGCACCTAGGCTCTTTTTGATGGGAAAGCGCACTAGGATTTAATTTTGCTTAGGAAAATTAAAAAAAAAAAATCAATTTACAATAAATAGAAAAAGCATGAATCACCAAGCTCCAGATAAGCAATTTTTTCATGTAACTCGTCGTGTAAAAATTAAGTCATTTAAAGTTTTGAATCCATTGTAACTACAATGAAAATCAAATTGTTTTAGTATGTAAGAAACAATTAACAAAATTTTTATCATAATTTTTTTTTAACATAAACTGAGATCGTAAAAACAGACCACTCTGACATAAGCAGTAAGTTATCAGTTTAAAGTTAATCTCAGCTTCAAGGACAGGACATCCGCCTTCAGCTCGGTTACTGACTATTCCAACCAGACTGATGTGTCTCTAATAAGGGCAAAGTTGTAATTTCTGGGTGCCATAATTGGGCTGTTAGTTATTAGTTCTGTTTATTACTTTTGTATGTATTCTTCACAAAGTGATTATATTTGAAATATTGTTTCAAAATGGCGCTATATGTTCACTGTTACGCAAGTTCAAACCGAAATGGCCACTACAGAATGAGTGAGTTGTAAGAAAAGAGCAACATAAAATATTTTTGCTCCCAATTGAAGGATTTTCATGTGACATTCAGCACATTACTTGCTGACAAATTAAAATATTTGTAAAAAAAAGAATGAGAAAGCACTATTGGCATCATAAGGCTTTCATGGCTCATGATCTTGCCTGAAAAGGCTTGCTTTGCTTAAATTCCTTTAGTTGATGCTTTTTCTTAATTGTATGTTTCTTCATTTTGAAAAGAAAAATGTTATTTGAATGCTAGATAAATGAACTTTTACTGTACTCTGTTTAAAGTGTGTAAAGTTAATTATCAATGTGTTATAGGTAACTCAAATAGTTAAGGGAACATTTTTACATTTGGATAATTCAAATTTGTGCTTTTATGTAGTAATAGCTCTGAAGCTTTGTGATTAATAATTATCTTTTATGCTTAATGTTTGTCTTATTTTTCATGGTACAGAACGAAGTTTTCATCATTTAGCTGCTCAAGGAGAACTTTTCCTTCAGGAATTAGGTAGTTATTAAAGTGTACTATTTAGTTAACTTTTCTAATTTTAAAATTGCCTGTTGATCGTTTCTAGCAAAATTAGTTGTATCATTTTATTAACACTATTAACATATTCAAATTGATGTCCCATTTAATGTGCTATTTTACTGTTTGTATTGCAATAAGCTTAATTTGAGCAAATAGAAACATTTTGTTCCCATCCATAACTGCATTCATATTAATTTTGTTCAATTGTACTTTAAAATTCAGATTTTGTACAGCATTTTTTTCAAGATTTGAGAAGTCTGTCGTTTTTTTTTTTTAAATATTTTCTCAGTGATAAGATGCTGCTTATACGTATTAACTCTTGTGAGATGGGAGAGGGGAGAGGGCACTGTGTAAGCCCCTCTCATTGTTTATTGTTCAGTGAATCAAATAGTAACTAACTGCACTTAATGGAACTCCTCACTGTTCATAGTATGACCCCATTTGAATACTTAATAAATCAGTTCAGCATTAGCATCACAACAGAGTAAATATTGAACCTTATACTTCGAAAGACAGGAAGGGGTCACAGTGACTCCTAAGGTATTTTAAAACAAAAACGGAGAAAACCTAATGCTATAATATGAGAAAGTGCTTCTTACTCTAGTTTCAGCTTGACCTTTTCGTTGGTATGAATTCCAAATGCTAAAAACTGCTGACAGTTCACCAGCCGAATAATAGTAATTGCTTTTTAAAAAAGAAATAAAGTTTCCATTTTTCCATGTAAGGATAGCATCATTGTGCGATTATGCCCTGGGTTTTATTAATTTTAATTTATTCATAAGAGAATATGCATTAAGTATGGGGGTTTTCCCAGTAAGAACTTTTAACGTAATTGCACACAAAAAAATGGAAAGGGTCACTTCAGTCTTCTAAAATATGTGATTATTTTTAGTCTTTCTATTGTTAAAAAGTCATATTCTAATGACCGAGGCTTATTGTCAGATTCAGTGTATAATAAAGAAGCATTTCACTGTAGAGTTGATTGAATTAATTCTCCTCAGAATGAGAAGGGTATCCTATGAAGATGTAGCAGCTTGAGTTGTCTTTTTCATAGAGTTTAGTGAAAGCTTCAACTGTAATTGCTAGTTTTAAAGAAGCCAGTACTACAGAAAAGAGAAATAATAGTGATGAATTTCTGATGCGATAGATTCAGACGGGTGTAAAAAATTAATGATTTTTTAAAAAAAATAAAAAAAATCGGATTTGTTTGATTTAAATCAGATTTTTTTGATTTTTTTAAAAAAATTAGAAACTTCAGTTATTAATTAATTTTTATTTATGAACAACTTACCTTTTAGTTTTTAAAAATACAATAACACCTTTGAAGTAAATCCACCAGTAAGAAACCCAGAAAAACGTGTTAGGAGCCAATCTGAAAATAACCCTGTCTACTAGCTGGGATAAAAATCAAATGGGGCAGGAAGTTCAACCCAATCCTCACTTCATTCAGCCCCCCCTCTTTATTTTGTTTTGTAAAGCTGGAATATGTGCCATTTCAGCCACTAATAAAGACTGCCCCCTCCCCCCCAGTTGCTAATGCAAGGCATAGAAAATTCATCTTCTGTTTGGTTGTTTTTGTTTTTTTTTTTTCACTCAAAGTATATCACACACATTCTATCATGTCCCTCCCCCCTCAATTCACTCTTTGCAACACCTGCCCTGCACCTGCATTTATTTTCTTTATTTCACATATTAGGCAACAAATAGCACTATTTGTGCATATATTTGGACTGCAACCTTCCAGCATCTGTGGAGGGGGGATGAGTAGGATTACTTTTCCATTTATTAGATGGAAATCAAAGCTCTAAAAGAAATGGTAAAAATAATGAAATTGGGATTGTCCTAAGAGAATTTTTTAAGGATTAAAATAAAAAGTGATTTAAATCGATGCTTTTTTTTAAAAAAAAATCAATTGATTTAAATCGCGATTTAAATCACTGATTTAAATCAATTGATTTAAATCATTGACACCCTGAGATTCAGGTAATGACAAAAATTATAACTTAGAGCATTCCATTTTATTGCTTTCCAATAATATAGATTCATCGTTTGATGTTTATGATAAAAAGTTATTTGAGGTTTTAATATTTTATCAAGTGAAAGTTTTTATTATTTTGCATTGAAACACTTTGGGTTATGAAATTAAACATTGCATAATTGAATATAAAATTGTGCTTTCTCAGATGGTATTTAAAAAAAAAAAAGAATGAAAAATCAAGGTGCATTTAATTGCATTATTATTTTGGAATGTTGTCAATTTTTCAACCTTGCCAGTTATCTATTCATTCATATTCATAAATGAATGTATGCTGATTTTTTGTAAAAACTAATGCAGCTTCTGTTCTAGTGTTGAGTACCTGGTAAGATTCCCCCCCCCTCCCCCTTCAAACTTAAGTTTGAGCATTTCATCTTGTAGAAAATATGATAGTAGTTTCTTGACATCTATCTTTTAGTCAGTGCAAGTAAGATGAGATCATTGATTGTACCTTTTACTTTACTTAATATAAGAGCACTTGTTTTCATGAGGCTTTGTTTATCACAATTGTAATCATGAACTAATTGTAATCATGAAGATTTTAATCCTCGTGAAATATTTTAATTTTATATGTACAGGGTGTTCCTGTTTAACCTGCAAGACCTTTATTTTCGCAACCGTTCATACTAGATGTATACTTCCAGCCGCAAAATGCTCAAAATGAGGTGCAGAGTTAGAGCATTAAAAATTTGAAGCAAAATAAAAATTTAGTAACAAAATACTAAATCTAACTTTTGTACAAACTCTAGGTCCCCTAGAGTCCCCCTAGGTCCCCTGTATGCATACATATAATTTGAAACCCTTATTAGCCACTATACAACAAGGACCGCTCTGTCAATAACACCTCCAAGGTGTTATTGACAGAGAGTGTAAAGTGATGTATAAGTCACAAAATGCTTTGTTTCATACCTCGGTGAATATTGGTTCTACTAATGTCAAATTTTGTGTTTGAATTGCTTTTTATGCTCTTAATTTCCTTAAATATAAGTTAGGCTACCTAGGATCCATATAAAAAGTTAGACTTCATGAATTTTAACTTTTTTTTTTTTTTTGTTTGCTTCAAACTCTGCAGCTCATTTTGAGCATTTCTTGCAATTGGAAATGTGCATCTAGAAAGAATGGTTGCTTCACTGCTTCTAAACTTTTATTTCATAGCCCAAATGCAAAATTTTCTTTTTAAAAGTCAGCAAAATCAACTATCCTGCAATTGGGTAACTCTGAAATTACTGCCCTCAAAAACATAAAAAGTTAGGCAAAAATTTGAAAGTGTTCTGATCACAAGTCACTATCACCTGCATGATCCTTCATCTGTATTCCCTGGGTAAAAACTTCACCAACACAAAAAGCAAGATCAAACATGGTATCATTTGTTCCATTAGTAGTAACTTCGTCTAAAATGCAGTTTTCAACTTGTCAAAAATTCATTCTCTTCCATTATTCAAGGAATTCACTATATTGCAAATTGCTTCCATTGCACCAATTTGTTTCCATTGCACTATATTGCAAATGCAACACCAAAAAAAAGGATTGCCATACAGTTATGCAAATTTTAGGATAAATGCATCTCACCAAGCTATAAATATGATGTGAAATGGACAGCTCTTCTCTGCACGTTGAGTAAGATAAGAGAAGAACCTGCAGAATGGAGGAATTTTGTGCAGTTATTTATACTAGGGAAATCATTTTCGAAATTTCATTTAGGTCTAATAAAATACATGTAGTAACAGAGATTACCAGGTTTCTCTTATCAGTGATCAAACTGAAAAGTACAGGTTTTTTCCTTATGTCAAATCTGAGCTGAAACACACCTGGATGGGTCCCTAGTGCGGCAAAGGTGGTTGGTTTAAGAAAATATTGCAGATCTGAGGGATCACAAAGTTTTTTTTACTCTCGACTGCCGCAACACCTTCGGAAATAATGCCTCATAGTTTGTTCTTCGTTCAAGAATGCAAATTCTAATTCTTGAACTTTCCTTTGAGTCGGACACAAACGTTACACTAAACCATTACATTTATATTAACAAATATAGAGAAGACTATGTACGATATCCTACCTGGAGCTTTAAAGCAATGTTTCAAAGTTCGGCATTTTTGCCAAACTGATTTTTTCAAAAATCTTCTCTCATTACTCATACAGTTTAAAAATTATATCAATGTTTGTGGATGAAATAAGAATGAAAGCTTTTTTTGCAAATTTGTAATCTGCAATGTTTGTACTATATATACAATAGTAAAAACTATTTGGAAGGATATGTAAATATTTTAATAATATGACTAGTTCAAATATGTGAGGTTTTCATGACAATCCCAGGAGACGTAAATAAATTTTAGTTGCAATGCCTTTTTCATAGATAGTTTTCACCTTAAATTACCCAATTTAGCACTTGAATATTAATTTTTGCTTTATGCATTCTTTATCATTAAAAAAAAATTGTCATTTTGACTGAAAAACTTCATTTCTGGAGACCTAACTATTTTATAATTTCAAAAATATTTTATGTGGTAAATATGTAATCTTAGTGACAACTTTTTATGAACTTGAAACTTTGAATTTCCAAGAAAACGTTTTTTGTGATACACTAACCACAATATTCAAAAGACAAATTGTAGCAAATAGTTGACTGGCAATGGATAGCCATCAGGATGCCATCTTATCTGTCATTTGACTCTGTACCTTGACGTGTTGCGTTGTGTATCTCCGTAAGCGGTGATCCTACTACCTACTGAGCCAACACTATTCTTACTATGTATTATGCATATCATTTTGAAATAAAAATCGCTTATGGTTTATAGCTGCCTCTCTCTGTTTGCCATGTTTCATCACTTATCGACCATCCCCTCTTGATGTTGCATTTTCAATATCATATAGTATATGATGACAATAATTTTTAGACATATTCATTATAATCTAATGAATCTTTTTGTTTTGCTGCTTGCCAACATTAAGTTGGTTATGAATATTTCCCATTTTTAACCATTCATCATGTTACTTTTATGACTCGGGTGTTTTTTTTCTTCAATTAAGGTGATAATTTCAACCCAGATGAAAAAGATGCAAATGGATTCACCCCTCTTATGTGGGCTTCTGCGTATGGTCAACTCGAAACTGTTCGTAAACTATTATACCGTGGAGCATCTGTATGTGCAGTTGGTATTGGTGGAGAAAATGCTCTTATTCTAGCTAGCGTTTCAGGCCATTCTGCTATTATAAGAGAGCTTATTAATCATGGAGCAAGGCTCAACTATAGCGATAAGGTATAAACGATTGTTTGTCTTCGTGACTTTTGAATCAAGTGAATCGTTTTCATGATAATCTTTAATATTTTAGAGTGGAAATACTCCTCTAATCTATGCAGTTTACAACAATCATGCTGGATGTGTTCAAGAGTTGTTGAACGCAGGTGCTGATATTACAATACAAAATGAAGCTTTTGCATCTGCTTATGATATTGCTATTAACAGAAGAAGTAAACATGGTATGATTAAGACATTTTTTATACCGTAAATCAGGGTTACTTGGACCCACAACAGGGCTACTAGAGCCCACAGTAAAATGATAAAATCTGGGTTTGGTACTAGCGTTAGAGACTGCAGAGGGCTTCTACTTATTGGAGAAACGAGGAACTACGTGCAAGTCTTCAACTAGTAGGTACCAAACCTATATTTTATCATTTTATTGTAGTGGGCTCAAGTAACCCCCTAGGGTCCAAGTAACCCTGATTTACGGTAATTTTGTAATTAAATCATTTTCCTTATGTTGTATATATGTAGCAGGCACAGCATCATTTTCCTCTAATGTTTTGAAATAAGAATAATCTATATAAGTTATGATAAAAATAGTTTAGTAATCATGACTTCTAGCTTTCTAAAAAATATTCTTCATTGGAAACTAGGGTCCATTAATATTAAACTTTTTGAGCATGTCGTTTTATTTTTAAAAATGATATTCATACATTGCATTTGTCAGCGAAGATATTATTTTGATATTTCTCGATTTTTATCATCATAAATCACTATGTAACATTTTGCTATGGGAAATACTGTTTTTTCTGTTGTGAATTTTTTATTGAGATGTTACATTAGCACTACATTTAAAAGCATCTTCTTTTGACTGATATTATTAATCTTGATTTTAGCATTAGTTTTTTTTTAACTTAAACTTTATTTTTTTAATCATTAAACTAACTGTTTATCTGAACCTACTGGAAGTGTCACAAAAATATTTCACCTACTTTAATGTAAAATTTGCATGTACAGTAAAACCTCTCTAATACGGACACCTAAGGGGACCTAAATGTTGTCCGGTTTAAAGGGGTGTCCGTTTAAGGGAGGGACAAGAAGAGTGAAAACAAAATTAGCTTCTAAATAATTTAATTATTACAGAGCAATTAACTACACATGTTAAAAGAAAACTTATTCCCTGATCAAGAGTTATATCTTTATAATTACAGAAAAATAATGAAATGGAATAAGCTTTAGTTCCCAGGTTCAAAAGTAATAAAATAATTTAAAATATGCTAAGAAAGTACATAAACATACCTATGTTAGTTTCGTAAAAAAAGATGTTAGAGAAGTTTGTTTGGAATAGTTTATGCTCATCATTCTTCATGATAAATTTTAAGCTCGACTTAATTTTACTACCATTTCCTCATTTCTTGCAGTGTAAAAACGTTTTAATTTATCAATGTATATTTGAGCATCTCGTAAGTTTCTAATCTTTGTGTCTTCAGCATGTACTTCCACTATACGGGCATCGTCTTCTTCTCCTTCACTTTCAGTTTCCTTGTATTTTATGCTTTCAACAATCTTCTCCATTTCTAAGGAATTTATCTCGCATTCAATATCTGCATCAATGTCAGCAAACTCATCGACATTAAAAGCATTTTCATCACTGAGGCGTATTAATTTTGTTCATTCATTAATGGGGTTTTCCTCATTTTCGATTTTTTTCTTTCCAAGTCAAAGCTTTGCGAGACATTTTTTCTACATGGACACGAATAGAGGACACATGATGCTACAGGATCAAACGAGATACTTCTTCCAAAACTCTAGAAATGAAACTAAATCATTCCAAGGAGCTTCACTTCTCCCTGGCAATAATCCCCAATTCTTTCCATTCACACCCTTATGCTATAGCATTCTTTTTCACTTCAAAAGAAACCCTGTCGCTAGAATTAAGTAGGCATCACTTTTCAACAATTGACCCCGTTCATTGGGAACTGATAAAGTGCAGCAGAGGCCGCATTATGGCAGCAGAGGTTTTAATAAGACTTAGGCAAAATCACGTTCTCAACCTCTATCGTAAACACTGAAGTGCACATGGCGGCAGGACCCTATGATCTATAGTCCTGACTTGGCGGACAGTTTGATTACTCTAGGGAGAAGATCAAAACATTTAACCAGTTTATCGAGGGGAGTCGCACTCTATGACCAACAGCTGTATTTCTTAGAATCCGAGTTATCCCCAAGAGCCCTACGCTAAACCAACAATCGCTTTCCACCTCAGCAGATTTTTTATTGTCAAGTTCTGAAATGATAGTGAATTTTTATGGTTTGTTGTGAAAGAAGGTGTTACTAATTCCCCTTTGTGGTTGCCTCCCTTTGTGTTTAACAATCTCTGTATTGGAAGTGAACTGAATAAAGTCTTTTCAATTGATCTTTTTTTTTTTCTCCCAACCAGAAACTAGATAGATTTCTCCGAACTTGTCCGTTGGTGTCCGTTTTATAAAAGTAAAGAAACAGCCTTTTTGCAAAATAAGCTGTGTCCGTGTCCGGTTAAGTGAGTGTCCGCTTTAATGGGGAGATTCTTAATGGTTTAACCCTAGAAAAAGGATGGGAAAAAAATAAACTATCCGTAATTAGGGGTGTCCGCTTTGAAGGGGTGTCCGTTAAGCGAGGTTTCACTGTAACTAAATCTTTATTTGCTTTGAAATTTGTAGATATTGTACAATTATTTCATGAAATTTATTTTTTTTAAAGCTCAAGCTGTGTTGGAAAAGTTTATGTTAAATGCAATTCAAGGTATTCAAGTGTAACAGCTACTTCCATGTATGTTTACTTTGCTGGAATAAGGCAAAAGTATTGTATTGTTTGAAAAGTATTGTATTGCACCCTATTTTTTATGCTACTTACATAAAATAAAAAATATCATTGATGTTTTATTAAGTCAGTAGTTAAGCGTCGCAATATCATTATAACTGATATTAAAACCTTTCTGGTTTTAAAGCCACCAGCATACATAAATGGTTTCAAAAAAAAATAAATCAGGGTTCATACACAGTTCTTGAAATCAAAATTAAGGACTTGTAAGGGCTAAAAAATCCTAAAAACGACCTATTAATAGTGAGAATTGATGCATGTGTTTTAAAATAATATGTCTCATGCTTGCAAATGCAACTTATTAGAGGCTGACATTTACTACAGAACATAAGAACTACATTAAAAATATAACGCAACAAAAACTCCAAAGAAGGTGACTTAATAAAATGGTGAAGGTAAAATCCAAAACTTGCAATTTTAATTCCAAAATTTTTACTTTAATTTTACATGTAAGAAAATTATTATCATTTCTTTTTAGTTTGCATTTTCCTTAGTTCATGAGATTGAATAAACAAATTTATATCCTTTGATATTTTAGCCAGATCAGCCGAGGGACTTGCTTTTGCATGTTTCCAATATGTTCCTTTCAGAGAAACATGTTACCTTTTGGTATTTTATAATTATTGTTTTAATAATAAAATAGGTATTAAGTAATTAACTTGCTTGATATGGTCGCTAAAATTTTAGGAAATGCTACATACAAATAATTTTGAGTAAATAAATAAAAAAAGAAATTTCCATAATTTATAGCCATCATAAACATCATTATTTAACTCCTTTGACTGTTTTATTTTCAGAAATCTTTATAAGTTTAAAATAAGCTAATGAAAATGAATGTTTTTTTTTTACTAATGGACTATTAATTGTTAAAATTTTTGAATTCATCAAAATGACAAGTGTGCAAGTATTTAGTTACATAACATGAACTATAAGGAGGGTAAAAAATAGCGGTTCACAAAAATAATATTGGGATGTCCAAGCTAGAGAATCACATAGCAAACGAATACGAGCAAGTTTTATTAAGTCATTGCAATTATATTTTCATTTGTGTCTAAAATAGAGACAGATGAGTAAAAAAAACCCTAAAATGCGTAGATTTTACTCCTAATTTATAAGATCTTGTGTGTTCTAGAACCCAAAATCCACAACCAATTGTCAACATCCATGATTTTTGAGTATTTTTTACTCAAAATCCATGACTTTCGATTTTTATACTGTTGTGAAGCTTTGAAAAATTTACCCCTTCGAAAATTTCCCCAATACTTCAAACATTTAAGTACCTAAAATGACTACAATAAAAGTTATGAGCGTTTTAAGTAAAAATAAATTTATTTCCAAAATATTTTAATTCTTTCTGCTCTTAGGCGATATTAATTTTAGCTTGAAGGAAAGCTGAAGAATATATTTGTTAACATTTCTTGCTTCGGCATATAGAAAGAAAGCTTCTTAGAATCAGTTTTTCATAAATTGAGACTTTGTCAGTAGCATGTCGCCCTTTCACCTATATTTTTACAAATTAATATTTATTTACTAATTCATTTTTTGTTCAGCCAATAAACAATTGATGTTTTTGTTTTTAATGCATGTATTGCCTTTAATATAATTTGAGCATTTTACATGTTTTGTTTATCTTAGTTAAGGATGGATAATGCTAATTAGGGTGTTGCAAGGCAAATGTACTTTAAGGGGGGAAGTTAGGAAATACTGTCCTTATTTGAAAGGGTGTTTATTTGTTATTAAACCAATTCTGATAAATTCTCAAAACTATTTGAGGCAAATATTTTTAGACAGCGAATAATGTTATTTGAAAACTTATTTTATTGCATCAGCGACATGGCATTTTTCTATTATAGGTATGTGACAACGTATTTTTAATCTAAGAGATACTTTTTTCTTCTGGTTTAAGCTGCATAGAAAAACTACCTATTTGGCAATACCTTGCATTAGTTTGTTTCTTTACTGGACTTGTAAATCAAAACAAGCCTTGAAATAACAGTAAAAGTGATCCACTAAATTAAAAATCAAATAAAAAGTCTGCAAAGCCAACTAAAAAGATGCAATTCAACAGTATGAAAAATCGTACCTAAATAATTCTCTGAATCATCTTTAAATGTTCCATTAACCTTGATGCTATTTTGGGAATTGTCTCTACTCTAAAATGATAATTTCAGTTATATTTTCCCAGGCCCGTCATTTAGAGGTGGCAGGGGGGGGGGGGGGTCAATTGCCCCCCCCCCCCTGGCTTTGAGAAATCAATGTATTTACATATAAGTGGGCATGGTTTTTTATGTTTTCCGACGAAATTGCATTGTGCGTGGACCCTCTGCGCCGCACTGGAAAAACTCGAAATGACGTCCTTGTATTTTCCCTTACATCTTAAAAAGACCATGCAGCACATAACCTTCACTAGAGCAATTAACAATTGAGGTAGCAAGCAGAGTGCCAGGTACATTATGATGCAAATTAGAATTTTTAAGGGAAATGTAGTCTTTATTTAAGAACTGTTGTTGAACGTCTGCATATTTTTTTAAAAAGTCCTTGCCTCTCACCCTAGAAAACAATACGAAACGCCAGGTAGCTTGTGCTATGTCAAAGGTAGATTTTTAGTGACTGTTATTCTGGTAGGAAATTTTAAACTATTTTTTTCTTTATTAACAACGCGAGTGTTGAACATGCAACATTTGACATTGCATTGATTATTTCTTCTATTGTTTTGAATGTTTAAAAACATTTCAGTTCATAATTGCAAAGATAATGATTGTAAGGTAAAAGTAGTCCAGTAATATCTTTTTCCTCCTTCAAAACTCCAATTTATTAACTAAAATTTGGGACACCAAGATAATAAGTTTGGATGTTTTTAAGTTATAAGACATTTTATATAATATTCTTCCTAAAAGATGTGTTAGAAAAATGCAAAGAATTTTAGAAGTTAGTTTATAGTAGAGAATGTAGTAGTGAAATTTATAATAAACTTCATTTGTGAAGTGCATAAAACTATAACATTTAGTTATTTTGTAACGAAGTAGCTCCAATTTTAGACATTTATAATGTGTTTTAAAGCTGAATTCTGAGGATGATGAATAATAACTTATATTTATGTACCAATTATTAATATAATAAATTAATTTAGGCAGAAGGTTCTTAAGTAGTATGCAATTATCTCAAACAAGTGATGTTAGAATAGTAGACGCATGTTGCAGGTATACAAGAAAGGCCTCTTTTATTAAGTGTAAAGAAAAGGCTTTTGGATGACAAGACATTCAATTCACATTTTTTGTCTGTTTTAGTAGCTATTACCCAGAATCAGTATAATCCTAGTGCTTAGCAAAGTAAACATTTTGTTTATGATATCCATTTGGTTGCGTTGTGGAACTTTCTGAAGCTTTAGTAATTTACCAGTAATTTGCATACAATTAAAATTGAGTATAATTATTTTGCTATTTGGTATGTAACCTTGCAAAAACAAAACACAATCATTCATTTTTCAACACAGAAAAATACAAAAAAGACTTTTTATTTTGAGTTTTTAGTTTTAAATATTACATGTTTGAGAGATCTTATCTCTTTGGTCAGAATCATGACTTTGATACTTCTCAAGAATCATTTACTAATAATGACTAGAAAAATGCACTTGCAAGCAATTCTTTTTTGTTCAAAGTTATATACATACATGGCAAACTATGCAAGCTCTTAAGTTCGTTGCATTTACATTTTCATTATAATTCATGCAAGATTAAAATGACACTCAAGTTAGCTTTAATAAATAGGTAGTCTATTTGAAAGTCTTCAAAAGTTAAATTGTTTAAGGCAAAACAATTCAGTCTTTAGTGGACTGCGATAATACATTTAAATAAAATCATTCTATAAAACTCAGTCTGAGACAGAGCTTGATAATCAAAATAGAAGACTAGAAAATAGCGTACAAAATACATTTTAAAAGTTTGAAGAATTCTATAACATTTTCCACAATAAAATATTTTAAAAATATACAGCCACAAATGTATAAAGCAAGTATTAAGATCAATGCTTCTTTCTGTGAGCAGCAAACACTTTTACATAAAAGTAAATTTGCTATGAAAAATTAAAGTAATTTCTGTGTATGATTTTATTTTTTTGCTTAGGGAATCAAATTTTCTAGATAAATCAACTCTTATTCAAATCACTCAAATACTTTAGTGCAGCCAATTTAATAATACTGTAAATGATATAAGTTGTAATTTTTTTAGCTATGACTTTTTACAATACAGTCAACCCTCATTATAACAAACCTTCAATGGACTGCCCTAGGAAATCATCTATAACCGAGGATTTGCTACTTCTGATATTTCAAAGGAAAGAAAGAAGTCCAAACTTGCCAAGATACTTGTATAATGAATGTCTTTATTAGTGATAAGGATGGAATTAGATTAACTATTGCACTACTCAGTGTTTAATTTGCATAGTTTAATACTAAGCAGTCTTATGCCACTTCTGTGTTTTTGTTTAATGTCTATACAGTAGTGTAATATACTGTGAAGCTTGGAGTATTAAACGATTATCATTTGCTTTAATAACAAAATTCATGATTTTAAACTGATTATCTTTAGAATAAGAACCAAATACAATATTATAAAAAAGCAGTCTAAAGCTTTAGTGTGAAATAAGTAAAATAGGACAACGTTTAAAAAGTACAAACACATACATATTAAAAAGAGTTAAAAACTTAGCAA
Source organism: Uloborus plumipes (assembly GCA_038373865.1). Taxonomy (NCBI): domain Eukaryota; kingdom Metazoa; phylum Arthropoda; class Arachnida; order Araneae; family Uloboridae; genus Uloborus; species Uloborus plumipes. Next base: position 88,935 of record JAXGGA010003335.1, on the reverse strand, counting down.
ACAGCTGTTTCCAGGCTGTAAAATGCAATCTCCATCATTAATGCATAAAACCAGAAGACAGGTTTGCATGTCCAAAACCATTCACTTGACTGTTTTGGACGTGTGAACCTGCTTTTTGTTTTTATGCACTGATGATGGGGCTTGCGTTTTACAGCCTTGAAACAGCTGTTTGCTGAGTTTCTAACTCTTTTTAAATGTATAAACTTGTACTTTTTTAAACATTGTCCTATTTTATTAAAATACAGTATGCTTGAATTACCCAATGTCTTAAATGTGATAAATCTTTTATAATTTCAAATAATTTGGTACTGCTGCTCACATTTTTTATTTCCAAACAAGATCAAAAATAGGGTTATAAATTGGATAAATTGGTAGTTTCAAGCAATATTTTCCCTATGTTTTATATCAAAATGCATCATGGAACAAACACTATAAAACAGTATAAAATTGCTTAATCTTTCAAGTTTCACATTGAAAAGCTTAAAAGCAAGCAATACATAAATATCACTTTCATGTAATAAACAATTATACAGACAAAACAATGAAAGACGTAAGTACTTTAAAATCAGAAAGCTAACAAACTCATGTTTGTTTTAAAATATAAAAAGGTGCTCGTATTCACTAATTTAAATACAATGTAAAGTTAAAAGTAAGTTTTGACAGTTTTAAATATAACAAATATTCTATAATGAGTAATTACATATGATAAAATCTCCTTATTCTGCCACCTATAACACAACATTGGTTCATAGAAGCAAGCTGTCTTTTCAATCTCATTTTTTTGATAATTGCACTACACATTTTTCACAATGGATATAAAATTATTTTAGTTGTAATTAAAAATTGAATGAAGACAAATCGTAGCCTATACAACATTGAACCTACGTTCTGGCGTTTTTCTAACTAAAAGGCATGCAATTTTCACCATATACTAGATCTTTTAGCTGCAACAGCATGCAAAACCATTTTATACAAAATCTCATTGGAGCTTATATAAAACCATGAAACCCTAAATATTTTCTACTTTAGTGATAGACAATTTGTCTAAGTATGTGTTTTAAACATCTTTATAGTATTTTTGTAGTTCCCTTGAAAACTTCATCAGAAGTGATGCATTAAGAGCCACAAATCATTGGGAGGTCAGAGTGACAGTTGCTCTTTTTACAGATAGTTCAATAGTGAATGTCTATGCAGTAGATTGACATTAATCATTTTGCTATCTATACGAATTAAAAGGTGAGAATTGAAGAGTTTGGAGGATGGAGCGGCTATGTTAAGTTTTCTGAAAATACACTCTGGACAATGGTTAGCAATGGATACAGGTAATCAAATAAAACTTGGTACATCAAAAAGTAGATGTCATTCGACCAACTTCATATGCTCACTTCACAACAAACTAGAAACCAAAAACCTGAAACAACTGCAACAATAAAACTTTAATTAATTTCGATTTTGCCACATAGCCCTGCATCTCCTGAGCCTTTCAATTATAAGAGTTAAAAGCGGTGCCCTGAATTAAAATTCTTGAGAGGGGGAAAGTTTTCAATTTACCAAATGAAATTCTGAATTTATTGAACGTTAAAATACCAGCACATAAACCTACATTCAATAAAAGAAATATTAAGTTTCAATGGAAACTGCATACATTTTCAATTCACTTGAACGCATTTGTAGTAAGCGTAAATGTGCCACTGTATTTGCTTTTTGTAACAGAGTGCTCATAAATATAGGTTCATTAATAAAATTATAAAAATTCAAACACAGGTGCTTTGTTAGATTTTTATTTCCGTATGCTACCAAAGAAGTTAGTTAATTTTCTTTGAACTGTCTAATTGTTTCTTTCTTGTGTTATTGTTTTTTGAGAAATACTCATGGCTCGAAAAATATCATTTGCTGGTTTTGAATATAGTTTGAAGCTGTTACATATTTAAAGCTATTGACTATGTTGAAGGTGGTTCAGCTTAAAATTTTACACAAGTGCCCTTACAATAGTGACTTTCATTTTTTTCATCCGCTTTACTTTGAATTAGAGCTACGATAACCTTGGAAGTAGGTATTTAGGAAGTGAGAAGGCTGGCGTCAACAAATATTTTTCAAATGCTTCTCTACTCCACAAGTTAGAAAACAGCAGTCATCATGCTTTCTCAGGATTTGTGATAAACATTAGGTTGACTTCAAAGTGTTAAAGGAATTTTTCCAAGAAAGAAAAAACTGAACTGGAAGTCCTAGGAAATTTTATTACCGTATATACTCGCGTATAAGTCGAAAAATTTAGTCCAAAAAATGAAGTTGAAAGTTAGGGGGTCGACTTATACGCGGGGCAGAATTTCCGAAAAATTTTCCCGAACAACTTTTGGAAAAAAACACTCAAAAACGAGGAGATTTTTCAGATTCAGTCCAACTATTTTAAACAGACGTTAAAGAAGTAAATACTCATACATTCTACTGTATTTTTGCATGATTTGATTGTGAAATAAAGAATAAATATTTACAATAAACGACCGACGTCGTGAAAACTGCGGGAATTGCGAATTCGCGAATTTTCCGATTGATGGTGTTTATCCTTTTGAAACAGAATGTAATACGGCTACATCGCAAAATTTATTGATAATAATAATGCAAAATAAAAGCAACAAATAGCAAAAATCGTCGCTGCAAAATCGAACCCTTACAAAAACCGCGATCGTAAAACCGAACCCTTTACAAAAATCGCGATCGCAAAAATGAACTCTTTTTGTAAAAAAGAATAACAATTGGGTTATTTTCAACACAAGAAAGCTCACTGCATTCCATTTTTCTTCTTTTTAAAACGCTTATATATTTAAAAATCGCGGTAAAACGTTCCCGGATCGGTCCCGTTTTACAAATATCGAGATCGCAAAAATGAACCCTTTTAGTGAAAAGGAATGACAATCGTGCTGTTTTTAACACAAGAATGTTCCAGTGCATTTCAATTTCCTTCTTTTCAAAACATTTATATTTAAAAATCGCGGCAAAAGGTTCCCGATCATTTCAGAAAGTGCGATCTCGACTTATACGCGGGTTTTCGATTTTTTCCCGATTTTCCTTAAAAAAGTAGGGGGATCGACTTATACGCGAGATCGACCTATACGCGAGTATATACGGTAATCATGAAGTATTGCTTGCATTTAAGTCGGGTTTGCTTGTTAAAAGCGAGTTATGCTTCCATAGACTTAACATTGTACAGACCTGCCAACTCACCCTGTTTTTCACAGAAGACTCCCGTTTTTTATTCCATTCTCCTTAGTGTACGTTTGAGTATTGATTTCTCCCTTTTTTGTTCCATTTTTTTTTCTTATTTTCTTTCAAACTTGAGTAATACTTTGTGTAAAATATAGTTATTCACAGCCGCAATAGATGGCGTGGCTATCAGCGCTGATCTATACGCAATGATCCCAAAGCTGCACCATTTTCGTCGATGTGCGAGTCCGAATCCTCCTGCTCCAATTTTTTTTTAAATCCATTTTGCGCCGAAGGTTTCAAAACGTTCCATTATCAAAGTTGCTGTTTTATTATGAATTTGTTTCTGAAATCTTCGGCTCATATGACAATATTTCAGGTCTGCATTGTATCAACCAAGTAATTCTGATTTCCTTGTTAAATCAGGACTAATAAGCGGGGGGATCTCCTGAGGGTATATGAATGCATAAAGTTATCCTGAAACCTGCGATTCCTTTCTGTTTGCCACTACAAATATAAAGTGAATAATCTTCATCTTTTCATATGGCTTGCCTGTAACTCTTTTGTCTAGTGGCAATAATATCCACAAACTATTAGAAATGTTATAAGCAAACAATAAAGAATTATGAAGAGATATGGAAAAAAAAAATGAAGGTTAAAATTATTTCTCAAATCTTTTCCTCGCCTTCTAGAAAAATAAATCTGTGATTTTCTATGAAATTTATTTCACCTTTTCCCATCAAATTTGGTCTAAGAAATTTCACTCCATTGTTTTCAAAAGAACTTATACATTCAACAACAGAAATATACTTTTGTGTATAATATGTCACGGAACAATAAGAGTCTTTAATACTACAGAAAACATAACTATAAAGCAAAAATTAAGTTTATAAAAATGACTAAAGTTTCGAAATATGTTGAAAGTAGTTCAAACACAAAAGTAGATGCTGTACAATAGTTATTGGTAACTAAATGCTAAAAATCTTAAATGTCACTTTTCAGTGCCTCTAGGCGATATTTTCATCCTTGACACTATCATTACAAAGCTTACTTAAGTAATCAGCATTGCAAGAACACCAGGTCACTCCTGCACCAGCTCGGCAATCATTTATATTTTCTCCTATTGTCCACCTACACACAAATAAATGCTTAGAAGTATTGACATAACCGACCAAAACATTCCATATGCAAATTTATGTGATTATATTTAAAAATCATAGATACAGTAAAATTTTCCTAGATTACGACATCCGAGTCTTCTCAAAATTAAGCTCTGTGATGAGGTTGCCACCTTACAGATGTTTAATCAAAATAGTAGTACTGAAACAGACTAGATTTTTTTTTTAAACCCTGTATAATAAAGAAGTGGATTTAATGTGTTTCCATTATGGTTGTTAATTTAGTATCTTTATGTAATAAAATAAAAAGTAATGTTCAATATAATTTTCAAATAAAACTGATAATATTTCAAGAATATATCGCTGCTTGAAATGAACAGTGGCATATCTGCAAAAATCGATTTTTTTTATTACATTAAAAAATTCATTTTTTTTTACTCTTTGTCGTGGTAATATCGGCATATCTCTAGCTTCAAAATATCAAGTAGCAATCGCTAGTGTCATTGTGCATAGTTGGTATTTTGGCGCGCTTCTCCTAGTAAGCAACGACACAGCCGCCATTGCGTCAGTTCTGAAGAAGTGCTTGGAGGAGGAACATCTATGTCTTTGCAAGTTGATTCGGCGTAAGTACCCTTAATACCATTTTACTTCTATGTTTCACTATGTATTATGAAAATAAAATCGGCATTTCGGCTGATGTGCCGGTGTTACATCGAGTAATTCTTACGTAACAATGGCATATCTTTATTTCTTTCTTAAATAGTAATATTTTAGGCATTTTTTCTTTGCCTGTATAAGTAGTTCAGTAAAAAACAATTATTTTACCACCAAAATATTTCGCTGTGGCTAATAATATATTCGGGAATAATTTATTCGATTGTGCAAAAACTTTGAAACGCTCTTCTGAAAATAGTGTTTTCCAAATATGCCACTGTTTATTTCAAGCAGCGATATAATAAATAACTTTATTAAGAGTAAATAAATTTAGTTTTCTGTAATCCTTACCGTAACATGCAGTATGAATGTGTACAGACAAAACAAATAGTTCATACAATGCGTAAAACTGAATGGAATATTAACAGCCGATACTCAAATGATAATAATAGGAACAATTAAAATTCCGAAACTTTTAAATTGGAATGCAAAATTTCATTTTATTTATAATCAGTCAAATTTTGCAATCAACCAGCGGAAAAAATATTTTAAATAAAACTTCTTTAAAATTCCCTTAAACAAGGCAGTACAATGAATAAATTTATAAACGAAAAATAAATAATTTTCTGGAAACATAACATTACGAAATTGTAGTGAGTAAAAAAGCAAAGCAAGTAATTCAAAGTATGAAATATAAAAAAATATTCAACTCAGTTGAAATAAATGTTTTAATAAATTAATTTTCCTATTTTGAATAAATATACACATGTATACAATGTTGCAACATTTTTCATGAGTCGATAATTTTCTCCTTAGCATAGTACTTTTAGATAACCACCAATTTTCAAAGAATAAAAGTTTTGAATTAAAGGCTACTTATAATTGAGAAATAAATTAAAATTGAAAACATTTCTAAATTAGACTGCTCATCACAGCCTCCCCCTTTTTTTGTTTTGTTTTTTCTAATTTTTATGTCTAGGGTGATAGTGTAATTTTGGAAACAATGATATGAAAATTGGTTCAAAGAAATTTCATAAAATTTTGAAATTATTTTGGGAAAGCTTGGTAAATGGAAGGAAATAAATCTTCTCTCAGAAATAAATTTGTAACTATTTCCAAAATTGAAATTATAAAGGAAAGAATTAAAAAAACGATAGTGAAATATGTAATATATTAAAAATAATCATCCTGATCATTAATCCGCCGGGGCCGATTATCAACAGCCGATTAATCTGCCAATTTGCTTATTGGTGCATCCCTAATTAGAACATTATTTGGTTGCAAAACTATATGATGTCACAATAACAGACTCCTTTTTTGTTTAGGCTGGGTTAAATATCGCTGGCTGACAATGTGTAACATGATATAGGACTGTAAAATTTACAGATTTATGGAATTACAGACAGTAATGAAAACAAAATATACTTGGTATGTAATGTGATGAAGGAATGCCTATATGGACCATGTTCTAAATGTAAATTATCTGTTCTAAATGTAAACTGTGATAAGAAACATTGGCCCTACAGTTTTAATGCTTTTAAGCGGTGGGTGGCCTGACAGGGAATTTCTTAAAAAACATTGTGGTGCTCATCGCATTAAACAGTTTCAGGGAGGCCACCAAATTTATGCAAATTAATTTTTCAGGTTTCCAACGAAATTCCCCGACTTTTGCAGGTTTTCCAGAAACTTTCCCGAACTTTTAGACATAAATTTAACACCATTTCTTTATATTAATGCACTTAGTAATAGCTTTTACGTTTTGACCTTTTAATACTACTGCTAAAACACAAGTTTTAATTAAAAAAAAAGGGAATTCGAAGAAAAGTTATTCATTGACATTTACAAGTCCCACTGCTGTTAACAAAAATTTAAAGAACAAGTTTTAAAATTTTACAATTTTATTAACATTTAATCTAATGCACAAAAATAAAATTAGGAGCGTGATGCCTCCAATTGTACCTTTCAACATCATTACAAATTAAAAAAAAAATGATTTAGTAATAAATAATGGTTTTTGAACTATTGTTAGTTATGAAATTTTTTTTAAATTCATGTGACATCATTTGAATTAACCTTTTGGATCCAGGCTGTTCATATAGAAATTTTTCTTTTGATCCAGGTAGTACGACAGTTGAACCACAGATTTCTTTTCCATTGAAAAGAGAAGGTATATAAACTGTCGTACCAGACGTATGAAACCTTGAAAAAATCCCCGGCTCCGAAGGTTTCGAGTGAAAATCTCAACCCCGTCCTCTAAAAAAAAAGACTTATGGTACAACCTGTGTACTGCCCGGTTCCTAAAGGTTAACAGAAGCTTTTTAAAACTTCTTTTAAATTCAAACAATGTCATGCAAAATCTACAAGTAGCGATCAATAAATACAGCTCAACACTTAATTTAGGGAAAGGTTTTAAGCCCAAATATTAAGCAACAAAATATTAAAACTCTGAGAGCCTGTCAAATCTGTATTGGTTTCTGATGCAAGCAATAACATTTAATTTAGAGATAAAAAAAAAATACAACAGAAATTTGCGACTTATGCTACATTAATAAATACAGTAACCCCTCATTATATCGCGCTTTTCGGGGGGACAAGAAAAAAGCACGATATAACCGAAGTCATTAAATATAGTTTTCTATCCAGCATGCAAGTAAATTATACGTGCACATACATAAAAATGCATTTATTCGAACATTCGATTTTTTATTTCAGTCAAAAGTAACAAAAAAATATGAGAAGAATAAAAGAAAGTGTCCAGTAGTTTCCAAACTGTCTCTGCAGCATGCAGGGTGACAGAAATTTGCTGCTTCTTTTCAGCAAATTCAGAAGAATAGAAGAACCTTCATTTTGTTCATTGATGATAAAATAAATGAGAAAGAGACCTTTTCTGAGCCCCTTACATATTTTCTCAAAAATGGTTTCGAACTAAAAGTTTTTTTTTTGGAGGGGGGGGGGGAGACAAAAGAAAAGAGCGATATATCCGAATGAGCGATATAACGAGGGGCTACTGTATTAAATAAAACTCTAGGTTAATTTAATTTGTTGAGATTAACACACACACAATTAAAGCTGCACTACAAAATTTATTACTGGCAACGATAGGCGATGCAGCCTTAAACTTATGTTATCAAGGTTAATCATTTGTATAATAACAAATTAAAATTTTTCGAGCAATTTACCAACAAATTAAATTTTGCAAATTTGAAGCATAACTACTTTAATAAATATAATTTTTCTCCATTCCAAAAATGATATTTTTTACTAATACTTTTAAACAAAAATAAGATGTAATATACATTTTAAGCCTTTCATAGTATAGTACTATTACAGATGATGGATAAAAATCAAGTTCTTAGTAATATAAGTCCCATATTTCTGCTATCCTTCAGATATAAATTTAAGATATTAGAAAATAATAACGTACAAAATACAGTCAACTCTTGATATCTCGAAATAAAAGGAACCATATATATATATATATATATATATATATATGTAGAAAGGGCCAAGGGGAAAAAAGCTGAAAGTGACCAAAAAGCGATTTTGAGAAAAACGAAGAACAAAATTTGATTTCTCTTAACTCCTTATGTAGTTAATAGAGTCTTCATGCATATTCTGGTCGATTCTCATCTTTTTTTCTCCTTGTTGTTCTACCACATGATATTACTCCTTCATAGCCCCTAAATAGTGCTAATATCTCAAAATTGACGAAAAAAGTGACTTTCATCTTCCCCCCCCCCCCCTGACCCTTCTACATATACACTGCTCGACATTGAAAATGCAACACCAAGAAGGAGTGGTCAGAAATTCATGCAAATTTTACCATAGACGCACGTCGCTGAGTTATGCAAATGATATGAAATGCGCAGCTCTCCGACGCACGTGAAGTAAGATATAAGAGAATGAAGTTGAAAAGTGGGCTATGTTCATGTTGGTTTTTCTGCCAGACTAATTATCGGAGAAATTTGGTTTTTGTCTCGAAGGATACGTGTGATAGGAGGAAATGCCACGCCGTCCTCAACGAAGACACTTCCAGCATATAGACGACTTTACAAGGGGTATGGTGATCGGACTGAGAAGGGGAGGTCGGTCCATACGTCAAATTGCAGCTGATACCCACATAGATGCACGCACTGTGCATCGGCTGTGTCAGAGATGGTTGGAAAGAGGAAATGTAGCCACATTGAGGGGTGCAGGTGCAGCCAGAGTGACGTCAGACCGCTTGGATCGACGGATTCACCGACAAGCTGTGGCGGACCCGCAAGTCACTTGTACGTCGATTCTGAAGCACGTGCAAGGTACCCTGGATGTTCCTGTGTCGACCAGAACCATTTTCCGTCGACTGGTTGTACGTACCGCAATCACGGCGCCCGCTAAGAAGACTACCATTGACCTCACAGCACAGACTCCAACGTTTGGAATGGTGCCGGACCAGAGCGACGTGGATGGCAGAATGGCAAACCGTAGTGTTCTCAGATGAATCCCGCTTCTGTTTGTCCAGCGATAGTCATCGCATATGTGTGTGGCGTCGACGTGGAGAATGATCGAATTCGGCAGTAACTGTGGAAAGCCCCACAGCGCGACAACGTGGCATAATGGTTTGGGGTGCTATTGCATACAATTCCGTATCACCTCTAGTTCGTATTCGGGGTACTATGACGGCCCAACGATATGTAGATAATGTACTGCGGCCGGTGGCAATCCCCTACCTTCAGGGTCTGCCAAATGCAATTTTTCAACAGGATAACGCCCGGCCTTACATTGCTCGAATCAGCCAACATGCTCTACGAGGTGTACAGATGCTTTCCTGGCCACCATACTCTCCTGACTTGTCACCAATCGAACATGTGTGGGACTTGATTGGACGCCGTTTTCAGAACCTGTCACTGCCTCGTTCAGAGGACGAACTGTGGCAAATGGTTGAAAGGGAATAGAGTGCCATCCCTCAGGACACCATCCGCAGGCTTATTGACTCCATGCCTAGACGTGTTTCTTCATGCATCGCTGTCCGCGGTGGTCCTACTTCTTACTGAGCCGAAGCCGTCCTCGCTCTAAATTTTGCTTATTTATTTTGAAATAAATGTCACTTATTGTTCCATGCTGTCTCTGTCTTCTTACCAAATTTCATCAATTTCTGACCACTCCTTCTTAGTGTTGCATTTTCAATGTCGAGCAGTGTATATATATATATATATATATATATCAGGGACGTGCCGTCTGGGTAGGCAGTGCCTACCCACGAAGAAAACAGACCAACTTCACCACTTCATTCAATGACATTTAATGCGTTGCTTGGAAAAAATATCTAGATATTACGCAGCAAAAGAATAGCCAAAAAGGAAAAAAAATAGAATTTTTCCATTTTTGTACACTTGAAAAGCATCGACCAACGCTGTTTTTACTACCTCCGTAGCTATACAATGCATCCTCCTGAACACCCCCGTGCCGCAGCATTTTTCCCCTTCGCGTCAGCCAAAGCGTCGGCAGAGGCAGAATTGAAAGTGTGTTAGACAAATGCATTAGTTAATCTCACTCCTTACCTTAATTTTATCTTGTTTAAAGAAATAAACTTGTATCAAGCATTGCTTATGTATCTCCTACTATCAACTGACTTGAGTGCATCGTTCGGAACTGGGATTCCCGTGCACGTGCAGTAGGCGGGGCTAGTTCATGACGCACCAGCGGTGTTGTTTCGTCATGTGCCAGCAGAACCAATCGGTGATGACACGTGTGTAGGGCGTTGCTGCGTGTCACGTGTTTTACTTAGTTTCAATATGCAAATGTAGCAGGGTATAAAATTGAAGATTCGACTTTCGATCTTCACTTGCTTTTTCGATCGGCCACATTGCGTGTGTCGCATTCTTGGAGTTTGTTTCCCCGCTGGAAAGGGGTAAACTTTTACTTTTTCGGAGCAATGCTCATTTTTATAATGTTTAAAAATCAACTTTAAAGTTTACCGGTGATATTTTCCCGGATGTTAGGTCATAATTAAATGTTTCACTAGTTAAATTGATCGTTGGTCATCGCTTCAAAACTTTGTTGATGTTTATGGAAAAATAAAGATAAGTTTTGTTTTTTAAAAAGAACTTAATCATTTTTTCGTATCAATAACTCTGCTGTTAATAATAGAAATGGGTTTATCCCATTATCAAAGTGCTTCCGTTCGTCGTCCTCCCTTCTGCGCAGCGTTACGATTCATTTTTTCTGTATTGTTTTGTTTTCTATGAAATGTTTTCGTAATTTTCAAATGTTTCGTTTTTTCTTTGTCATTCTCATGTTTAAGTTGAAACTTCAGGATAGTTGTTCCGTTTAAACTTTTTGAAAAAAGACTTAAAAATTAAAGACGACAGAAAATTGAAAAATTCATGTCATTAGTATTTGGAAGTAAATTTCAAAAATTTGCTTTTGGAGTTGATAAGGATGCAATTACAGCGAAAAAAAAGTACTAGCAAAAAAGTACGGGAACTTTTTTGACATTATAAAGACGGATAGCAGATGTAGCAGATATTTATATGGAAACAAGTTTTTTGTAACAAATGTATAAAAAATGTGCTTGATTTTAGTTTTGAAAAGTGAACTGAGCCAACTGTTTCCAAAAACTGGTGTTGTTTCAGTTATTTTTGACTATACCAGCCGCGATTGTTTCTGTAGAGTGAATATTTTTGGCCATAAAAAGAATTAAGAGCAACCTTTCATCCCTTGTTTTGATATCTTTTGAAAAGAAAGTGAACAAAATTAAAAAAGACCCCCGCTTTCAATTTTTTTGAAAGTCATGGATATTTTCATCACAACGAAAGAAAGAATAGATTTTATATAAAACTCGATGAATATCTTTGTACATATGTTTATACTGTTGGCATAAGCCTTTATTCTTTTAAATCTGTCTTGAAGCAATTCCATATAATGATAATGAAAAATAAAACTAAGAACTTACCTTTTGTATATTTAAACTTATAAAAATATTTCCCAAAAATTCTAACCAGCAGACGATCCCCCATATGTGTATAGTGTGTAAAAACCCAACTGAATCACATGTGTTTACCCGACGGGTGATGTGACGCAATCAGCAAATAGGTTGAGTAGTTTTTTGCTGGACGCATTGCATAAACAGATTTTAAAAAAGTTTTAAGAATTTAACAGTTAAGGAGATAACTGTGTTGAGTTGTCTGTGTTAAATATTGCATGCAAATTTTGGAGCGTATCACGTGAGCTGTCGGTTAACGGTAACTGTATAAATACCGTGTAAATCAATCAATCCTGCTCTTATCATTTGCTCTTATGAGCTGATTCCGTCGCTGCAGCGAGATGGTGGATTGTGTTGGTGCTGATAGTGCACCATGTGGGCTATGAGCTTTTAATTGATTTTGCCACGCAGAGGACGTGGTGTTTTTCTAAAAGTAAAATGTGATTGATTAGATTCGACTGCCCTGCTAAAAGAGCTGGTAGGTTTTTAAAACTTCAATAGTGGACGATGAAGGTTTTTTTGAAATAAGGAAGAGTAGGTTGTGCTGTTTTGGAGATTGGCTATGAACAGGACCTGGAGTTCAACATATTAAGATGACGTGTTCTCTGCTGTTGCCTGGTTACTGTTAGTTTTAAGTAGCTGTCTTCTGCCTGCCGTCCGGGACAAGGAACGAGTGGGATTTCAACCCTTCCGAACCTGCTGTCAGCAAAAGTGCGAGCGGGTGTGTTATGCCTTCAAGTCTGCGTCATGTGCCTGTGTTTTACTGATAGACTGCATCCTGGTATGATGAACTTTTAAATAGTTTTCTCAGGAACTTTCTACTGTGTGGCACCTTTTTAAAAATGAGGACTTTTATTTAAGGGGGTCTGGGACACATCTTGAAAAAAAATTTATTAAACAGGTTAGAATTTTGAAATTTTTTACACTAATTCACCATCTGTTTAATAAGCAAAATCATCACATACATGACAAAAAAAACTTTTTTTCAATTTTTTAATTTAAATTTTTTTCAAAAAAGGGGGGTCGCTTTAAATCGCAAAAACTAAAAATATTCTTGAACAATTTTCATTTTTTTTCTTCAATATGAACACAAATATATAAGCTTTAATTTGTATTCGGCAATTTTAAAAATAATAATTTAAAAAAAAATTAAAAATATTTAAGTAAAAATTTCGAAAAATTCGAAGGTACTTTTTTTTCAAAAAATCATAGTTTTTGAACAAAATTTTTTTTTTAAATTTGCCGAATAGAAATTCAAGTAAACTGTTTGCAAAAGTTGTTCTCCAAATTTCGGAACGTTATCCTTATTAGTTCTTGAGTTATAAGAATTTGAATTCAAAAGATCCGGAAAAATTGCATCATGGCGAAAAACGCATTTTAAGGGAAGTCATTGCTGTGGCAACAGTTGCCTGACGGCTACATTAAATTATCATATCTTCCGTTCTAACTAAGATAGGAACAAGATTCAAACCTCATTTTAAAGAGAAGAAAACAAAATTTTTTTTGAAATAATAAAAAAAAAATGCAAAAGTTGACGATTTTTGTGTCCCAGACCCCCTTAAAGTCGTGGAAGTTTTGAACATTTTAAGGGGTTACAGTACCTCAAAAATGACCAAAAGACCAAAAAAAATTTTATTGCTTATTTCAAAAGTAAAAGTTATTTAAAACACTCAGAAAAAAACAGCATTGTTCTAGCTAAATTATTTAAAAAGTTATGAGTGACTTTAGGGCATACATGCTATGTGTTCTAATGGAAAAGCCAAACTTTAAAGTGCTTTTTCTCGGTGATCAGTTTTTAGTGTTTCTATGTTACTAGAAATGCTAAGGAATTTTTTCTATTAAAGATATAACTTTAAAGCAATATTTTTTGCATTCAGGATAATATATTTAACAAAACTGTGCATTGAATAAGCGTTTTATAAATTACAAAAATTTTTAGAGTTTGTTAAACCTCGAAGAACAAAATTTTCTAAGATTTTTTTACATAAAAGGTCACAAAATATTTTCTAATCAAAATATAAGAAAATGAATGCACAGATTTGTTGAGGTTTTCCTTGTGATCATTTCGCAAAAAGAAATTTTGAAATTAGTGCAGAAACAAAAAAGCCTTAGGGTTTTAAAAAAACTGAAATTTTCTTACATTTTTCAAATTTTCAAAAAAAGTTTTCAAAATTTTTGATGTTTGAAAATAAATTATTGATTTTTAAACAAGTGCAGAAACAAATATTTCAAAGAATTAACTTTTTCACTTAAATTAAAGAAATTTGTTAGAAAGGTACTGTAACCCCTTAAGAAAAGAAATGTGAATCAAATCTAATCGTTTTTGAATAATGTGTTGGGGATTTTTACTGAATAATGTGTTGGGGGGAAATTAAGTTCATATTTTAATGTCAAAATTATGTTCCTATTTACACTTTATACTTATGTTGAATAAATTGTTATTTAATATTCAAATATGAATCTTGTATTCTTTTCTCCCGAGCAGAACCATTCCACATTTCTGTTGGTCGGAGGTGGTGGCCCGGTCTTGGTTTTTTTTACCAATTCCGGGTGATTGCCGTTCGCCGGCCAACATATACTAAGGACTACTCAAATAACAATTATATTCATAATGTTTTTTTACGCGGTTAACATCATTTACGTTTTCAACATGATTTACTATTATTCCACAATTCATCTCATCTGCTTACCCTGGGCTTTCGTTCATGGCACATGCCTAATATATATATATATATATATACTAGCTGATCCGGCTACGCGTTGCTGTGGCTAAGGTATGATTTAGTTAAAACTTTTATATACTGAGCGAACTACCGTACTACCTATGGTTATAAATGTGCAAATCGTCGTCCAAGAATACATTTGTATTTACTACGGAAAAAAAATAAAAATAAGCTATTATAGTAATAATTTGAAAACTTATGAATGCAAAGAGGTACGTTTAGAAAATACAATTCTGAGCAAAATCACTCTAAATTTTAATATTACACAGGTAAAAGTTCACAAATTACAGTAAAACCTTTTTTTATTACAATACAATTGAAATACAAAATCACAAAAAAATTAATATTGTATAATTTAAAAACCCGAAAAGGTAGGATATTTACGAAACAGTCGAATTTTGAATCGCAAACTGTGAGGTGTATATTTATGTTACAACGCAATGTGATGGTAAAAATTGTGTGTATAGAAATAATTTTAATCTTCGCACCATAAAACAATACATTTTCCCTCCTAAGAATTTGTTTTTTGAATAGTAAATACCAAATGTAATGTTGAACGATAATTTGCAAATTTATTTCTGCAGATGGATACGCTTAGCAAATACAATTCTGAACTAAATCACTAAAAATTTAAATATTACATAGGTAAAAGATCACATAATGCAGTGAGCCTTTCTTTGTCTAAATACACCTGACATAAAAATCACTAAACAATATGAATATTTTATAACTCAAAGCTCGAAAAAGGTATGATATTTTTCACTAAAATAATTTTCCTAAAAAAATATTTGTACCTAAACATGAGTGAAAAATATTTTTAAAACATACAAAATAGCATATGTTAAGTATCTAAACTGCTTTAATAAATTGAATTAAGTAAAGGAGAAGTAAGCAAATAATACTTTTCCGAATATTGATTTAATAATACACGCACAATTTAAATTAAGAGAATCGGGACGAATATGCCAGAAACCGATTCGACATCCTTGATCGTTACCACTATTGCTTTTTGCTTCCGAAGCAACTGACAACCCAGAAGCAGATTTTATCTTATAGAAGCCAAGAATACAGAAAAGCTGGTAGCTAAATAGATAATTTGCAATAAAAAATATATTGCAGTCCTAAATTGAGATAAAAACTATCCTATCATTTAAGTTGAACCAAACTGAAACTGAGTGCAAAATTTGGGTAAAATCGGTTCAGTAGCTGAGGAGTCTATTGCCCACAAACACAGGAACACATAATTTATATATATATATATATATATATATATATATATATATACACAATATATATATATATATATATATAAAACTGTTTAACTGTTCAAACGTATGATATCGCTGGAAGAAACCAGTTCAGGATTGCAGTGGTGGACATTTTTTAAGCACGTGGGAACAGAGATCGGAACGAATTAGGATTTGCTTTTTGGACACGGATTTACATTTTTTGATTTTTACATTGACAACTGGACTGCCTCTAGATTTGCTGGATATTATTTGGGTTTTGTCACGCGGAATTTCAGGTGAGATGATTTTATTTTCATAGCAGGACGGTACTGTGGGTGGCTGATTTTTGGGAATTTTATTCCTAATCGGTCGAGGCGAAACCCCTGCTTTTAGTTTTAGGTTTTTGTTCTTATGTACAGTTTGCAGACTCGCATTGGTGCTGTTTTGCCCAATGAAGATCTGTAGACTGCATATTTTGAACTTAAACATCCTCTTTATAGTTTATATTTAAATTTTTTGGTCTTTCGACCACTCTTGAATCCCCCACGGCTGATGAGCTCTGGATTCAACCTTTCTCCTTTCACTTCTCCTAATGTGCCATTTTCTATTTCATTTTTACTATTTGTTTGTATTATTATATACTTGGCTTTTTAGTTTAGCTGCTTTGCGCATCTATGGGCTTTTGGTGTGGTCTCTTCGTCTTTCTTCTTACAATTCCGATATTTTATATATATATATATATATATATATAGATATATATATATAGGGGAGCACTATATCACACATAAACAAAAGAAATAATATTTTTAAACAGTAAAAAAGACATATGCTGCTTACCTATCCAGTTCAGTATCATAAATTTCAACAGTGTTTAAATAATAAGACCCATTGTGTCCTCCAATAGCATAAATGCAACCACCTAAAGTTGCTGCACCAACTCCACCACGAGAAAAATTCAAAGGACTCACAAAACTCCACTTGTCATTGTCTGGATCATATTTTTCAACTGAGTTAGTAGAAACATTGTATTCAAACCCACCTAAAAAGGAATAGTTGGAGAGATTAAGATAAAGTAGAAGACATTACTATACATGTTGTTTATTTACGATTTTGTTTTAGCATGAAGGCATTTTCTTCAGTATTCAAAGTTTCATTTTATTTTATTATTATTTTTAACTACACAAAATATAAAGATATATTAAATATTGCATTTGAATGTGAAGAGTATATTTTATTACACAGTAGCCCCTCATTATATCACTCACTCGGATATAATGCTCTTTTCTTGTGTCTCCTGAAACTTGAAAGCATATTTAAAAAAAAAAACTCGCTTTAAGTCTGAAACCATTTATGAAAACGTATGATAAAACTCAGAAAAGCTCTTTCTTCTTTATTTTGTCAATGAACAAAACAAAGATTCTTCTATTCTTCTGGATTCCCTGGGAAAAAAATGGCAATTCCTGACACCCAAACATGCATACCAGCAAAATATTTCAGTTTTAGATGGAAATTACTGCCCACTAGGGCCGTAGAAAAGATAATTTTTTTTACAATGAGTGAAAGACAGCAGGTGTCATATAGTTCCTAAGTAGAATAAAACATGCACCTCTTATCTGACCCTACACATCTTTAGTACAGAAAATATTTGTGCTTGGTTGCAGAAATCGCAATTTGCATCAAACAGGGTTTCCGCTATATGGTCGCATTTTTCAAAAAACGGTCTCTAAATTGTGAAAATGAAGCAAGGCCATTTTCGCTTTTTTGCTTCAATATAATAGGAACAAAAAACAATGCATGATCTGAGAGAGAAAGCAAGCATGGTGATATCCAAATTATCTTATTATCAATTTTATTCAACATGTATAAAATGCAAAAAAATCAACAATGTATTGTCTTAATGGGCACAAAATCCCTCCAATGAATGCATTACTAACGGTTTAAAAAAAAATTGTGTTTTTTTTTTTTTAAATGTGAATTACAATTCTAAAGTTTTCACTTTAAATTTAAAAAAATGTTACCTACTATGAATTTATTTCTTTCAAGATGTCAAGGGTGAATTTTAAATTTAGCTTTCACTATTTATTAATCTTTAGCATTTTGCTAAAGCCTTTTCTTCAATTTTAGCTTTTTTGCTAAAAAACTTCGAAACTCAACTTAAACCCTGACAGCAAAGAAAGGAAGAATGAACTGGACTGCATCCATTCTATTCTGCTATTTCAAGGCTACAATGGAGCCTCTTATCAGTGCAAAAAGCTCACCACACAACAAGAAAACCGCGAGTTCTCTCATGGCTTTTTATGCATAGTATGCCAATAATTGTAGTAAATTTAATTTCCTTATTAATTTTAATTACAAAAATTGTTCTAAAGTACAAATAAATAAATTTTTCTGTATGCTCACATGTTATTTACTTGTATGTTGAATGGATAACTATTTTTTATGATCTCTGTTATACCCCACTTTAGGATATATCGCGCTTTTTCTTTGTCCCCTGAAAAGCCTGATATTAAGAGGGGTTACTGTATTTTCCAAATTGTTAAAAAAACAAGATAAGAAGTTTTATCTTTGTGCACGGAAAACATTTTTTGAAATTTGGTATTTCATATCATTCAGTAATACTTTTATACATCTTTATGACAACCTGAGTTTTAATTATATTTAAAATCAGCATCATTTATTTAAGTCAAAAAATTAAAAAAAAAATATCAGCAAAACCAAACTGTAATTCTTATGAAAAATCTTCTTTGTGAATCGATTTAAGGATTAAAAAAGCTGTTATCCTGTATTAAAAAAAGTGATATTTTATTGTCTTCTGAGGTCTAAAATTGCATAAAACTACATAAAATGTGCATGAACAGCACTAATACAATATAATACAGCCTTAGAAAAAGGAGGGGGGAGGGAATCAAGCAATTACACCCCAAGTTAGTCGCAAATCAGTACAAAAATATGTTCTGCAGGGTATCTATCTGCAGTATCTTAATATCTACAATTTAAAAAGAATTCAATTGCTTTTTCGTCAACAACACCAATAGCGCGAACTGGAACAAAATTCGAAAAATCATTTGTCAAATTTATCACCAGGTAGGCAACAAAAACTTAAGGACCAAAAGCTTGGCGATATATCACCAAGAGGTCGCTAAATTATAATATTACTTAAGCCTGCATTGAAATTAAAACTGATTTTCCCTAAAATGGTTGTGAAAGACCCTCTTTGGAACATCTGAATACAATGAAAAGAGGAGGAAAGGAAGTAAAAACGTGATACTTCTTTAGTCTCAAAACATTTTAAAAAATCAAGGATTGCAGCCAGGATTTTTAGCTTTTTTTTTTTTGCTTTTGCAAAAATTCTTTTTTCCCCCTGTTTGAGTTTCTAGGTTCATTAGTTGATAACCATGTGCTTCTGAAAGTTAGTTTGGCATACACTTGTGGCTTCAGAAAAAAATATCTGGTTACAATATTAGAAAAGAAAAGCACGAGTTAGCCTTTATTTTATCTTGCACTTTTGTTTGATTAAGAGTTATTACAAGGAATAGTCATATAATGCGATAAATGAAATAATTTTGAAAGAGAAAAAAGGTGCTGGAAATGCTACAGACTACATATGTACAAATAAAAATGGCTACCAGAATCCATAGGGAAAGTGACACAGGCCTACGATGACAAAAATACAAAAGCCGAATTTTTTGAACTTCTTGGTGTTGATTTCAGGAAAAATAATGAAAAAATTCCATCATGTCAGGATTTCTTGAAAAGTTCAATTTTGCACGGATTTCAATCTTAAGATTTAACATAAAAAAAGGATGGAGTTTGATATCTTTTTTGAGAAACGTTATGGACTATATTTTGGATGTAAAGCAAAGAATTAAGAGAAAATATGGGTCGAACTTATTTACTGTTCTACCTGTGTTAAGCATTTATTTAACTTATTGGACTAAAGGATCTCAAAACATGAGCTTTGTGGTACATTGTGTGATCATTTTACCACCTGGGCACAAAAAAAAAAAAACATTTTTCTGACTGAATTTTATAAGTTACAAGTATTAAAAGGATTATACAACAACTTTTTTCAGTGTCATCTTCTAACAATGTTCTCACTAATACACTAGGTGGCCGAAAGTATCCAGACACTTTCGAAAAAAAACATTTTTAAGTATATCTCGAGAAATGAGTGATCAATTGTTATTTAACTTTAGTCAGACAAAATATAGGCTTCACCAAACATTTCCAAATTGAAATTAAATCACTCATGCATTTTGGGGATGACAAAAAGGGGGGTCGGATGAAAACCGCTTTTTCACCATAACTCTTCGAAAATAGCTCGGAATAAGCTATAAATTTCAGTAATTAATTAGCATAGTATGTATAATTACTGTATAAATTTTTATGAACATACCACTCTTACTTCCGAAGATATGAAACACTTTTTAAAAAATGGCAATTTTATTTGAAGGGTTTTTGCTCATAACATGCAGAGTTTTTGATAGAGGTCATGAAGATTAACTTGGAACACCCTGTATAAGATAATCATGAAGAGAACAAAGAAAAGCTGAGATATACCAAATTTTTTCTAACATTTAAATGCTAAACTTAATATTAAAAAATGTTTCAGTTTAACTATTTCTACAAATACATAGACTGCACTACCAATGACATAAATGAAACCATCCACAACTGCTGCACCAGCACCAGCTCTACACTGCTTCATAGATGCAATAAATGTCCACTTATCAAGATGAGGATCATATACTTCACATGTGTTAAGAGATTCAGGTCCACTGTTTCCACCTAATGCATACATTAGACCCTAATTCGAATAAAACAACTACTTTAGAACCACTTCAACACTGTAAACAAAGGACAAGGAGATTATAAAAACTGAAAATACATTGTATTTTTAAGTATTATATATACACAATATAACCAAAAGCAATGGGATACTTTCAAAAATTCACATTTCTGCGAATTTAAGAGACCAATTACTCTAACTTTTGTCACCTAAAAGGTTCTCATCAGCTCTAAATATTTTGTTTTCATCCTAAATCACACTGTAGCAAAACTGAATGATTGCAAGTCAATGTTTGAAAGTCAATGTTTGAAAGATCCCTTACGATTCATTGTGTAACCAAAAATAATTAAAATTTGCCTCACTAGGTTGCCACTATCTTTTTAAGTTTTGATTAACTTAATTTTTAAAGCCATAAGTTTCCCTGCATACTCAACTACCAAATTTTAAAAGTTATAGTTTTTTATGCACATGAGCAATGAGAAATTATTTGCTGCAAATGTTCATATACTATCAACTTTTCAATATTTTTATTTTAAATTTCAGCATAATATTTCTTTATATGCTATCTAGTTTTCTAAAAGTTTGGTAAGGTTTGATAGAAAACTGAGTGTTTTGAGTGTTGTGAAGTTAAAAGAGGCATCCAAATTTTAAAAACGTTCCATGGACATAAAAAATAGCTTCTTTTATTAAATAACATACTGCCAGTAATAAAATTTTGAACTTAGAATGCAATTATTTATTTCTAACCTCTATTAAAAAAATGTGTCCTCATTGGAACATTTATTTATTAGCTACAGCCGTTTTTTTTTTTTTTTTTTTGAAGTATGACCACTGTCCATCACTAGACCTTACACACTATAATTTTTAACCTTCCAGTAAAAATATTGCTCCTTTGAATTTTACTTTCAGTTACATGAAACAGATTTCCTATGCACAAGTCCTTATCATTATCCATAAAAATTAGCATAGGTTAATGTAAATTATAAAAGCATTTTGACACTGCCTTTCACTTAAACGAAACACCTTCGTAACGCATGGATGAATTGTTTTGCTTCATTTTAAGTTTAATTTTATAACTTTCTGTGAGGGTTCAATGAATCTCTCTATATATAAGGTTTTTTTCTCTATCAGGTTATATGAAAATGATATAGTATCAGAATCACCTTAAAAGAAAGTACATGAAAAATGAAGAAAGAAAGATTTTCCCAGGGGCAACTGACTTCGTTAATTTACACTGTACTGCTTACGCAAGAAAAAAACTTAATATGAGGGCTGTAAATAAAGTAATGGCAACAAATCACTTTTAAATGAACTTAAAAGTACAATTGCATTACATTATTTCTATGTAATCATCAGAAT
This sequence comes from Uloborus plumipes, assembly GCA_038373865.1. Taxonomy (NCBI): domain Eukaryota; kingdom Metazoa; phylum Arthropoda; class Arachnida; order Araneae; family Uloboridae; genus Uloborus; species Uloborus plumipes. The sequence continues at coordinate 66,898 of JAXGGA010003335.1, read as the reverse complement.
AGATTATAACCTTTTGCCAATTGTCAGGAAGCCCTTGGAGACCACTGGCAAGATGTTGAATGTTGATTTCCATGACAAAGCACCCTAATGATGAGCAAGACAAAGCTTTAAGGATAATTTCCAGATTAGTCTATGGAAAGGAGACCGCTTAGGATATTTATCTGATCTTGGGGGAATGGAGAGCCGACTGTATGTTTCATATCTGCAGTCACATGCCGTTCCTAACAAAACACTTTAAACCATCGTGCAGCCGTCCTATACAGTAATGCATTTTCACTGCAGACTTCCAGTAATCCCTGAAATCATTTTATTGTATTTTTGCAACAGGAAACCTTGATTTTCAGCCACAATCACTAAGCATCTTTTGAAAATATCCCTTAGAGCAAAAAAAAAAAAAAAACCTTTTCACATTGACGCTACAAAACCCTTCCCACCAGACTATTTTTTGCATTTGACGCATTGACAACAGCCCCATATTCTATTTACATATGCCTGCTCTCTTGCAAATTTCTAGATTTTACGTTTCCCCAATTTAACTTACAACCCTCGTATGTTTGCCTCAAAATAATAGTCAGATATCTTAATGTTCTTTCTAGTTTTAGATGTCTTAACTTCTGGTTTTGTACTAGAATTTTGAAAAATTCTAAATTGCAGACTAAAGATTAAAAAGTCTTTTCTTTCCATTACATGAAGCTTAGTTAACAGCAAATGTTAGGATGTTACTTTGTAGAGTTTAATTCCATGAAACATCTGGATATCTTAATGGAATCATTTGTGTAAGTGTTTGATTGCATTGTCATTTTTTAGAGTATAGAAAACGTTAAATAATAAATATTTTATTTTAGAAACATGTGCTGTTAAACATATAAAAACATAAAATAATTTATTGGTGCAAACACACAATAAAGTAAGATAGATAATGCAGATGTTAAAAAAAATCATACTTTCAAGTTGACAACGGCAACTCCTCCTCTTGCACAGTTCATAGGAGCGACAGTATTCCAAATATCAGAGCTGATATCATACCTTTCAACAGTGGAGTAAAAAACAGTATCATCTAAGCCACCAACGGCATATATGGGACCTCCCATGGAACAAAGTCCTAAACCTCTCCTGAAATTATTAGAGACAAAATTAAAATGCATAGTTTAATTCTTCAATTTAAAAAATTGAAGCAGAAAGCCATTTCAGAGACATACATATTTAATAAAGCATAATATATTTAATAAGACCAGTTTAATAGAAGACATGGTAAAAATAAAATTTCACAGGACTGAAGAAATTTCGAGAAGTATATGTATTGGAGTGGTCTTTATTTTTGAGGCTGCAGGTATTTTATGAGATTTGCTCTATCATGCAAATAAATCTCTCTTTGAAAATTTTAACTCAACCCATGGCTATAGACCCAATAAAGCTACTTAATTTTGAATAAATGCAATTACAAATATTAGAGAAAAAAAATAAATAAAGAGAAAAAAAAAAACATAGGAATTCCTTATTTTTATGATAATATTTATATACTCTAAACAAACCTCGAATCTCAGTCTATGACACTGCTAGCTCAGCATTCTTTTTCCCCTTTTACCTTATAGTATATCAAAACTTTTAGGTTTAAAATCCGGAAAAAATAAAGAAACCTTGCGTATAAGTCGAATATCTACTTTCTGGAAAAAAAAAAAATCAGGAATGTTTTGCTGCTATTTTTGAAAACTAACATTTAAAAAAAAGAAGGAAAATAAAATGTAAGGAACATTTTTATGACTGATAAGTTTTAAACTTTTGTACAAGAAGGGTTCATTTCTGTGATCGTGATTTTTGTGCAAAGGGTTTATTTTCTCAGTTACGATTCCATTACTTGTTGCTTTTATCTTGGATTAATATCAAGAAAATTTTTTGCTGTTGATATGTTATCCTTTTTTTTAAAATAAGCATTACTTTTTACACGATCATCTATCGGGAAAATTTGCGAGTACGCCAAATTTCTGTTTCTTTCATATTCAATCTTTTACTGCAGTTATTTAGTCTTTATTTCATAGTCAGACCATACAACATCATAGCCAGGGTTGCCGAACGTTCGTATTTCAAGGGGCTGTCTCGATTTTGAAAAACAGTCCCGCTTCCCGGGGAACCTTGATACGGGATGGCTAAAGTCCCGTCTTCTAAAGCTAGGAGCAACATTTTATGAAACGAAATAGACTAATAAGAAAATTGATTGAATCCTAATATTTTCTGTTCTGAAGTGTAATGTTAGTGATATGTTCAGTTAGAGCATAAATCATTGAGACAATCCATTCAACAAAGGTGTAGTTAATTGTAAAAGTGGTGTAGGTCCTCGTAAATAATTTTACTGTGCCTTATTATAGAAAGCACTTCTCAAATATTTCTTCATTGAAGAAATGTAAGTGTTTAGCTACTATTCGTCACCAGATATTCATCTTTTGAAATGCTTTACTCTTAAACTAAAATATGTGATTCGATGTAGCTAACAAATACGCATTTTAAAAATATGAAAATACAGTTTTAACAATGAACCACACATACCCTTTACAACCCTTGGCAAAATTCGAAATGACAATCCTGCTTCAGGTAAACAGGGGTTAGTTGCATTGAAACACGAACTTTCACAATATTGAGTTTTATCACTTTTCCCATAAATATAAATTGAGGAAAATAACTATGCAATGGTTAAAAATGTAGATTTTATTCATATGCTCATTGTGTATTTTTTTCTTCCTGTATGAGAAAGGTATGATGTTAAAGTCAATGTTGTAAAAATTCGACTTCTAAAATTCATCTCTGCCCCCCCCCCTAGAAGCCTGTCGGGTATTTACATGATTATAACATAATGTGAGGATTTACTTTTTTAGTGTTTGTTTAAAATGATTGGACGAAAATTGGGAAAACCTTCATGTTTTTGAGCGTATTTTTCCACCAAGAATTGTTTGGAAAATGTTCGGAAATTGTGCTATTCGTATAAGTTGACCCTTCATCTTTTGACCTCATTTTTTGTACTAAAGTTCTCGACTTATACTCAAGTTTACACAGCATTCTATGGAATATTGCAGCCTATACATCAGCGGATTTTATTACACGCTTAGAGAGCGTAGAAATTTAATTATCAATGAGACATGTTGTACTCACATCAGAAGCGGATCACCCAATAGGCGCATGAGGCGCGAGCCTGGGGCCTCAGAAAGGCAGGGGGGCCTCGAAAAAATGGATTGTCACATTCTCAAAACTAAAAATTATCAATTTGAGGAATTGCTAATAACGAAAGTCACGAACTTGATTGGAAAATGCTCAAAACCCACGGAAATTGACAGTTAGCCAAAGCCAATAGGACTGATTGGTGATTGCTCCCAATAAGGCCCTGCATTTAAACTGGGCCCAACTAATTAATAATGAGGCCCAAAACCCACAATAATTTGGAGCCTGTCTGAAAATTCAGTGGCAGAATGCAGCGTGACTAGGGGCCTCGTTAGAATACATTTTTGAGGCCCCCTTTGTCTATCTCAGCACTATGTAAATCATTTATCATGCACATCTTTGAACCCTCTTAGGGGCCTCTATGGTCATGGAGGCTCTTACAGTTGCAATATGGTAAATCTTTTACCGGTAGAATGAATAAAGATTCTCGTTCAAGGAAGTTTTTATTTTTCCAATTAATAAATAGTTCATTTTTTATTTTTCTTAAAAATACTCATATTGTTTGCATAACTTTAATGCTGTGCATAATCCTTTAAAATTTGAGACCTCTTAGAAAGATAGCACCCCAGGCCCACGCCTAGTTGGCAGCGTCACATCTTCAAAACCAAAAATTTTTGGATTTGAGGAGTTGCCATGGAAAGTCATGAATTTTATGCTCAAAATCCATGGAAAGTGACAGTTAGATGAGGATTATAGGCTCGGGCTGAAGCCAATAGGACGACTGCTCAAAGTAGTGCCCTGCATCCAAGCAGGGCTTGAATTACTAATACTAGGGACCACAGTAATTTGGAGACCCCTAAAGATTCAATGGCAGAAAGCGGTGATTGATTTACAGGTTTGGGGGTCTGTCAAAATACATTTTTGAAGGCCCCTTTGTACATCTCAGCAATATGTAAATCATTTATCATGTACATTTCTGAATCCCCTTCGGGGCTTCTGTGGTCATGGGGCCCCTACGGTTGCAAGAATCAATAAAAATTCTCGTTTAAGGAAACTTTTTTTCCAATTAATATATTGTTATTTTTTTAAATTATTTTACCTTAAAATATACACGTACTGTTCCCATAGCTTTTATGATGTGCTATGCCTTTAAAAAAATTAAGGCCCCTTAGAAAAATGGGGCCCCAGGAATAGGTCTAGGGCCCAACTTTCTAAGGGGGAGGAATTTTTCTTTTGGTGGTCCCATCTTTAGTTCTTTTAAAGGAAAGATAATTACGGGAATAAAAATACATATTCAGTATATTTTAAATTAACATACATGCGATTAATAGTTTGTGCAAAAAACACAATTTTTAACAAAAGTTTTTAATATAATCTAATTGCATAGAATTTTGCTTAAAATTTGTTGCGTTGTGAATGAGTGCCTGCAAGAGATTATTCGGGCCCAGCCGGAGTCCTGTAACTTAAATAGCTTTCGCTCTCTGGCTTATAGTAATATATTCGTTCTTTAATCTTATACAAATAAAACGTTAACAGACAAAAGTATTTGGGAAGAAGAGCATGAGAGCAGTTTTTTTTTAAATGACCGGATTGCTTTGTTGGGGAAGAGTTTTAGGAATGACATATATCACTTTATCTCCCACACATCCTTTCTTGGGTCCCTCCCGAGCTTGAGGCCCTGCGAGCTATATCTGTTCGGCTGGGGGCAATTGAATGGTCAGAGAAAATGGAGGCAAATCCCCGTGGTGCTTGAAAGCCCATTAAATACAAATACAAATGTGACGACCAGCAGCAGGCTCTGGGCCCAACTGGGCTGGTCCTAGTCAAATTATAGATCCCAATGAAGATCAATGGCCCTCTTAAAACTATCTACTCCCTTGCTCCTTACAGCCTCTTCCGGTAAACTATTCCAAGTTCCCACTACTCTGCAAAAATAGTAATTTTTCCGAATTTCCAGGTTAGCCTGAGATTTAAACAGCTTATAACAATGACCCCTTGTCCTGCTTTCCGTGCAAAAATTTAACCCCATAACATCTTTCATTTTGATAAATTTAAACAACTGAATCATGTCTCCTCTAGTTCTCCTTTGCTCAAGACTATACATATTAAGCATTCTAAGTCTGGAATCATAGTCTAAATTAGAAAGTCCATTCACTAACCTTGTAGCCCTCCTTTGTACCCTTTCCAATAAATTAATATCTTTCTTAAGATAAGGAGACCAAAACTGAACAGCATACTCTAAATGAGGTCTTACCAAACTTCTATATAAAGGCAGAAGAACCTTCTTAGATTTGTTTGAAATAGATCTATTTATAAACCCAAGCATCCTATTGGCTTTGTTACTAGCTATGCTGCACTGTTGACTAAACTTGAAGTCTTGATTTATTAAGACACCTAGATCCATAACATTTTCTGCCTTACTAATGACTGAACCCTGTAAATAATATCTCTTGTGCTTATTCCCATGACCTAAATGCAGCATTTGACATTTCCCAACATTTACTGCCATGCCCCACTTGTCTGCCCACTTAGTAATATGATCCAAATCCTCTTGCAGCTGATTTACTTGTTCATCATTTTCTACAACCCTCATAACTTTGACATCATCAGCAAAACAATTCATGTTTCCAGAAACATTTTCATGAATATCATTCATAAAAATAATAAACAAAAGTGGACCTAAAACTGATCCTTGGGGAACCCCACTTAAAACCTCACTCCATTTAGAATGATTACCCCTTACAACTACTCTTTGTTTCCTTCCTGTCAGCCAATTCCTAACCCAAACTAAAATTTTACCTCCAATTCCTATATCAGCTAATTTACTGAGTAGTGCAACATGCGGTACCTTATCGAAAGCTTTTTGAAAATCAATGTAAACAACATCTACACACTTTTTGTTACCTAAAGCCATGGTGACCTTGTCATAAAAATGTAATAAATTAGAAGCACACGATTTACCTTTCCTGAAACCATACTGCAAACTAGTCAACAGACTATTATTTTCTAAGAAATCCATAATCTTAATTTTAAATAAAGTTTCAAAAATTTTGCAAACCACCGAAGTAAGACTGACAGGTCTATAATTTCCTGCATTACGTCTAGACCCTTTCTTGAAGAGTGGCGTAATGTTAGCCAGTTTCCAGTCCTCTGGCATTGTCCCTGAGTTATACGAGGCATTGAAAATTTTTACAATAGTATCTACTAATTCCTCAGCACATTCAACTAGAATTTTTGGGTAAATATTATCTGGTCCCGGAGCTTTAGTTGTTTTAATTTTTTTCAAATGAAGTAAAACGTCCTCCCTAGAAAATACAAAATCCTCAAGCTGTAGAGTAGCTTGTGTCTTACTTGTGTCAACTGTTGAGATACAGTTATCGTTAAAAACACTGGAAAAAAAGTCATTTAAAACATTAGCAATATCCCCATCATTCTGAATTAAATTTCCATGCTCATCAACCAGTGGTCCAATTTGACTATTTTGAACTTTCCCAGAATTTGCGTAAGCAAAAAACCCCTTTGGGTTCCTGTCAATATTATCTGCAAGCTTTTGTTCCAATTCTCTTTTCTGAGACCGTACCAAATACTTAAAACTACGCCTAGCCTCACAATACTGTAGCCTATCTGCGCAGTGACCAGTTTCTTTTAACCGACGAAAAGCAGCTTGCTTACGGTTTAGAGCATCCTTAGTTTCACTAGTGAACCACATGGGCCAAATTTTTGTGTTTACCCCTTTTCTCCTAAAAGGAACATAATCCCCAACTGTTTTTGCTAGTTTTTCCTTAAACTCAGTCCACTGCAGATTTACCTCGCTATTGTCCGAACCTGATGAAAAAACAGTTTTCAAACTCTGCCTGAGTGCGACAAAATCAGTATTTCTGAAATTAGGTACAAACCTAAAATTTTTGTCTTTGTGCATATCAAACTTAATCCCAAACCTAATGCTGTTGTGGTCACTATCCCCAATATGCTCCCCTACACATAATGCCTGTACAGAACCTTCAACATTGCAGAAAACAAGATCCAAAACAGTATCCTGCCGTGTTCCCTCAGAAACAACTTGATCCAAAAAACAGTCACCAATTACTTTTAGAAATTCCTCTTCTCTACTATTATTGGGGTAAGAATTATTCCAATCAATGCCCGGAAAATTGAAATCCCCCATTATAATTACCGGTCCCTTACTCGACATGTCTCTAATAATACGATACATCTCTTCATCTTGACCCTGGCTTAGATTAGGTGGCCTATAAATGTTACCCATACGCAATTTTTTACCCTTAATGCTCATCAGTTCTAGCCAAACCATGTCAATATCATTAGGTTTGTCATTTATTGCCAATTCATTGCAAGTTAAAGTATCCCTAACATAAAACAAAACCCCACCACCTCTTTTACCTGCTCTATCTTGTCTAAACAAATTATACCCAGCAATACACAATAACTCATCATCATTTTTGGTAGCCCATGTCTCCGTAACTCCAATAATATCGAACTTCTCATCTATAATTATGCTTTTCAATTCTTCCATCTTGTTCCTAATACTGCGAGCATTGGTATGAAAAACCTTAAGCATGCCCAACTTGCTTTTATTCAACCCCTTGCGATTACTTGAATCGAAATTGTTAAAATGACTGCTCTTATTCGTCTCCCTATTACTATTTCTAATAAAACCTAAAGAGTTTGCATTCTTTTGAAAACTGCTCCTTGAACCATGCCCCCCATTCCAACTTAGTTTTTTGACTCAGAAGCCTCTAAAACCAAACCACTAACCATTTTGACCCCTATAGAACTCAAATGCAGGCCATCCCTACCAATCCAATCACGCTTGCAATGACTCCACACATCAACAAACCTGACACCGCGCTTTTGGCAAATTTCTTTTAGGCAAAAGTCATAAAACGTCTTTCTTCTGATGAGTGGTTGAAAGGTTGACGGTTGACAAATTGCTACAATTCTGGAAGGAGTATTGTAAATAGTCATGGGAATTATCCTACGTTAGATAATAGATATTACTGGTAAAAGTTAAGATTAGCTGCATTTTATTCTGTTCCCACATCACAGGGTGGTCCGAACTTTTAAGGGGATGCGCCGTAGGGTGACCGAAACTTGCGTTATCTTACGTGGGAATCTCAGGCCCAGTGGGGAATCTTGTAAAACCGTGTGACAATTAACAATTCAATCTTGCGGGTGGTCGCCAGGAATAAGAGATCAGTATTGGATGGCACTGTTTTTTTTTTTTTTTCTTTTCTCTTCTTTTTAGTCCTTTTCCAATGGGCGTCAAGAGAGTGTCTTCAACACCTTTTGCCTTCAGTTAAAGAGTCTTCTTTACGTGTGCATATTTTCGTGATGATTGCAGCTCAGCTTTTGACGTGTTTTTTGCGTAAAAACTTTAAACGGAAATTAGTATAAATCTTAATATATAAAAATTACGTGTCCCTGTGTTTGTGGCCAATGGACTCCTTAGCTACTGAGCCGATTTTAACCAAATTTTACACGCAGTTTCAGTTTGGTCCAACTTAAATGATAGGATAGTTTTTATCTCAATTTAGGACCGCAATATATTTTTTATTGCAAATTATGTATTTAGCTACCAGCTTTTCTGTGTTCTTGGCTAAGCCTTTTTACTAAGCCTTTTTTGACACCTCCATGGCTGAGCGACATAAAGCACACGTTCTGGCAGCTTCTGGAGCGCAGTAAACAAGTAATAATCTCTCTTATAATATATAAAAATTATGTGTCCCTGTGTTTGTGTCCAATGGACTCCTCAGCTACTGAACCGATTTTAACCAAATTTTGCACGCAGTTTCAGTTTGGTCCAACTTAAATGATAGGATAGTTTTTATCTCAATTTAGGACCGCAATATATTTTTTATTGCAAATTATCTATTTAGCTACCAGCTTTTCTGTATTCTTGACTAAAATTCTTTAAACATACCCGGAATGCCACCACATAATCGACGGCTAAAAATTGGTTTACCCATAGTTCTTCTACATAATTTAAATCCACCGAGATTATGCAATGGTACGCGTTTAGTTATCAAAAAAATCACCGGGAACATTATTGAGGCAATCATTTTGACTGGCAAGTTTAAAGATGAAGTAGTTCTGTTGCCACGTATCCCAATGACACCGTCAGAATCTTCAATACCCTTCAAAAGTCTACAGTTTCCCATTCGTTTAGCCTTCGCCATGTCCATTAATAAGTCCCAAGGACAAACAATGTCAATTTGCGGTTTAGATTTAGAAAATCCATGCTTTTCCCATGGGCAACTATAGGTCGCTTGCTCCCGTGTGGGAAAACCGTCCAATCTATTTTTGTTTACAAAAGACATATTAACAAAGAATATTGCGCACCGATTAGTGTTGAGTTAAACTGAAATGAAAAATGCTTATAATTCAAAAAATAACAAATAATATTGGTTAATTATCTACCATACCTACATAATTAAAAAATAAAATGTTATATTAAAAAATAAAATGTTACAATAGCAATTAGCAAATTTTTAATTAACTCAATTGTTACAGGCCTGAATATAATATTTCTAAGTAATAAAATGCTACATTTTTTGTTGATTTTTTATTTCTAGCAAATTTAGGAAATTTTAGTTCGATTGTTTTCATATTTTGACCTCAAATTCATATTTATGTAAAGTTGATCTCTATAATGGTAATAAAATTTTTCGTTTCTATTGAAACATTATAGTTTAACCCATACCTTAGCCACAGCAACGCGTGGCCGGGTCAGCTAGTATAATATAAAAATACCCGAAAGCCATAAAAAATCTGCAGCAAACGAAATCAAAGAATGAAAAACGAATGAAGTAAAAAACTTATGTCCATCCTGCTGAGAAAACTGGACCTTATGTCTTAGTTGTCCAAAATTGTTGACTTTGTGCCTGTCGGACCTTATGACCCTTGGATTTTATGTCTGTTGGAGCTTCTTAAGTCTGCCGGACCTTCTGTCTGTTGGACCTTTTGAACGTGGATCTTCAGTCCGTGGACCTTGGACTTGGACCCTTGGTTTCGGACGTTTTATCCGATTAACGTGAAAAACAAAAAAGGTTATAAAAAGTTTTTTTTTGTATCAACTACTCCTGGCCTATCAAGCTGCGAAGGAAACAAGCTACAATCAGAATAGGTGAGAAAAGAAAATAAATACATATTTCGCTTTATTGTTTTGCAATTTACGAATTATCTTAACGTTATTAATTTCAGTCCGCCAGTGGGGATATAAGTTTCTCAAAATTGAAAATAGTAATAAATTATCTCAGTTCTCTAAACAGGAAAGACTATTATGTGTTCTAGCCACTTTGTCTATTGAATAAAATATTTTTGAAAAAAAAAATTGAACCGATTTCGGAACTTCACTCAGCAAATACTCTAAAAAGTAAAAAATAATTTTATTCTTTGAACACCATCGACACTACATTTAAACATAAGTTTTGAAGTCGGCGCAAAGAAGCTAAATAGATTCATTCGAAACTATAAATGTAAATTTAAATGAATCCAGGTTCTTTATTCGCATTCGCATTCATTGAAAAATACATATTTATGTAATGGTACAAATATTCAGCTCTCAATTTTCAATGATTTCTCTAAAAATGTTGGCAAAATGTAGTAAACATCATTTGCCTATAGTTTTTGCGCCGACTTCAAAACTTATGTTTAAATGTAAGTATCGATGGTGTTCAAAGAATAAAATTATTTTTTACTTTTTAGAGTATTTGCTGAGTGAAGTTCCGAAGTCGGTTCAATTTTTTTTTCAAAAATATTTTATTTTATTCTTTTTAGTGTAAATGTACACATGAAATAAGGTAATGTTTCCATTGCAAAACTTCACCTAATTTTCTTAAGTAAATGCTTCATAAAATAAACTATGTAAGAAAAAAAAGAAAGAAAGTATCAACGCGTCTAAAATTTTAAACGATTGACACTAAAAAATAATCTTTGTTATTCTCTGGTATTTATTTGTATACTAGTTTAATTAAAGGCTAAATATTAACGGCTTTTCAACTAATTTATATTTCAAAACAACACTAGATTCTCGCAGTTCGTAAAATTTCACGACATATTACATACGTGGCCCGCTAATGAGTTTCATGTTTGCTTCAGTTAAGCCTTCATTCAAAATTTTCATGATCATTATAATAACTGTTTCATATCCATCACGTTCTGCAACAATGGATTTCATATTTAATCATTTAGGACAAATCGCTTTAAATTTGAGCAAAAATTTGGAGATTTTCCTCACTTTCTTCAGAATTCCTTTATCAAACCGTATGTAAATTAAGACTAATAAAACCTGAAATATTACGAATCAATCAGCACCTGGTACGACTTTCAGTTCGTTGGAGTTCAATAGAAAAAAGCAGGACATAGAAAGATACTCGATTTAAAATTTTCAAAAAGACCATAGAAAGGAATTTCATTATGCAATCCAGAGAAGCCTGGCGTTCAAAATGGTCATTATTACGATTACTGTGATCCCAATTTCTTTTTCGAAAGATTTCTGCAGGTTCCCGTTATCGAACCCGGACCACGAGAGGATGGGACCAATCGGAAAGAAAGACCTTTCTAACAAAAAAAGAATTTTTGAAATCAGTCCAGGCGTCTTCCAGTAATCTTGTAACATACCGAAAAAAAAAATTTCTCCGACGAATTGTATAACCTCCTCCTTTGTTGAAGTCGGTTAAAAAGACATCTTGTCTAATATCGATACGGACATCATTTTGAAAGATTTTGCAGAAATTAAAGCAAGAAGACTGGTTTTATAAGAACATTTTATAAAACTTTTTATTTTACTATGATGTTGCACAAGGGGTGTTTTAAGAATGATATTTTACCCTAATTTACTATTTTTATATTATTAGTTTTATAATATACTGCTATTTTTATTTTTTACAATCACTGATTTTAATTTTAAAGTTATTATAGCAATGCAAATAAATATTCCTGTAAATTTGAAAAAAATTACTTTCGTCTTAGTCAATCATATGTGATTGAAAAAAAAAACAGGGGGTGTGGCAGGGGGAGCCAAATAATTCTCTGCTTGTGCGAAATTTTTAGGTCGGGCCGACCCTGCTTAATACTAAATCTAGTTTTAGTTTTTTTTCGAAAGAAATATTATGTCCGCACCTTACATTCTTTCATATTTGATTCTGACTTATTTTGAGAATCTATTTACAGTAAAAATGAATCTGTCTCTTAAGTCTGTGCATATAACTAAAATAATAATACTATTATTATTACTACTACTATTACTATTAATAATAATAATAAACTCCTAAAATTTAATTTATGTAATGAACTTATGATCATTATTTTGAAAAATATTTGCATGTTTAACTTGAAATTTGCTTCATATATTTTTTGTAGTAAAATCAGAAAATAAATAAACACTTGTTTAAGTTATATTTTACGTTGAAATTTTACATTTTTTTATCTTGAATTTAAAGAAAACTAATATGCATTTAGCGTTCAAACATTTTTAAAAACTTTTCATATTATACGCAGATTTTGAAAAAAAAAAAAAAGATATATTCATTCCTTACATTATTTTTGCATGTTACTAGTTTCGGCCTGTTATATTGAATAGTGATCTAATTGTAATTGCAGTATTGAATAGGGTGTTCAGTTCTAAAAGTAAAGTAAAAATCTTTACTCTTTTTTTTTTGGAGAATATTAATTGCTTTTAAATTTTATTTATTATATAAAAATGAATTTAAATTTTATTTCACTTAATTGTGTAAATTAATGAAACTTAAAAAGTGGGGCAAAGATCTTGTGCAGTAATTTTAATATTTCTTTTTCGTGCTTTCTTCATGTGGTTTTTTTTTTTTCAAAAAATATAAAATGTTTTAGATGACAATTGTTGCACGCAAACAATTTTAAAAATAAGAATATAAAAAGAGAGTACCTATTTATAATCTATTTGTTTGCGATTACTGTTGCAGTATACCGTGTAGTATTGTATTTCAAGTAGAAATTTGAAAATAATAATAATAATAATAATAATAATAATAATAATAATAATAATAATAATAATAATAATAATATTTCAAGTATTTTTCATTCACAATTTCAAGAAAATTTAATTTATTTTATTGTGGTTGCAACCAAGTTAGCCATATAATTAATGTAGAACGACAACTAGGACATAACACTTAATTAAATCATGTCGCACTCGAGTGGAGTTCGGTGTTTGATGCAAGATAGTTTCACTCAGACTCGGGGGGGGGGGGGGGGGGCCTCGGATTGAAACTTTCCGGGTTTCCTTAATTCATTATTGTGCAACAAAACTTTAATAATAATTTCATTTTTTTTTGCATTTATCTATTGTTAGAAATATATTAGACAAATTAAAAATAATTCGTTTCCCCTCCCCCCCCGGGCTTTTTAATTCCCAACAAAAAAAGTTGTGATTTTCTGCATCGTTCATATTAGTGAGCTATCCCATTTGTAGTTTGGTCAATTAGGGGGGCCTCCGGATCAGGTTGCGCCTGGGGCCTCAAAATCCCATGATCCGCCACTGACTCACATTATAGCTTATTTGAAAGTTATTAGACGTTATTTTTTTGCTATAATGCCTCAGAAATCCACGTTCCTTGTACTTTAATGAATTATCAAGTTCCCAATGTGAAACATACAATCTGCTGGTGATGTTTATTATCCTACAATATGTATAATGGTAATTTGAATTTACAAGGAAGGGATCACTCGAAGTAGATAAAGCTGTTATAGTTGGGAAAACGGCTCAAATACCTATTGTCATGATGCATAAAAAATGTAAAGTGCTTTAAGCAAAGTAATGAAATTTAGATGAGCAAAAATCTGGACAAAAAAATAGATAAATAAGTAAAATAAAATAGACAGAAAAAGCAAAAAGTTGAAGAAAAATTGAATGACTACCTTGACATACATCAGAAACTAAAAAAATACAAAAGATAAGAAGTTGCAAAAGTTAAAAGGGTTTAGATAAAGGTATCAACCCTTCATGTTTTTAACAAGTCAAATCAAGTACAGATAGCAATTGAAGTTGATAATATAGTGCATGTAAATTGCAGAATTAAAGACTTCCATGAAGAGAACAGAGATTTCTTGCCACTAACAATGATAGTTCATGATGAAGTTCTCTAAAGGAATATGCTTTTGGCAGCCTGGAGCTTGCCACTTAGATAGGAAGCTAAAACAATATATTACTTAAACTATCTTATTTAGAAACCATACAAATCGACCCTAAATGTATTTGGTGCACTATGATTAAGTGCTACATCACTATCTATTAAGAATTATTCAACCGCATAACTTGAATATAATCTACAGACAGCAAGTAGAAATTATGCTCTTATTGTTACAAAATGGAAATCATTGAAAATTTCTTCAGTAATTTGTTCTTAAAACCTTAACTTATATTATCCATTAGCACAAATGCATCAAAGAACATTGGAGATATTACACTTAAAAACACCAAATTCCAGACAGTAAGCAATATACAAGGACTTAAATTTTTAAGTGCTTGTATACTGCTTACAGTCTGGCATTTACCTAATGTAGCACTGTAATGTATATATCTAGAGCTTAAACAATGTCTACTTAGTTTGTAGAAAATTGTATTGGTCTTGTGACCATTTTATAAATCCCCCCCCCCATGTGTGATGAGAACTGGATTTAACCTTTCTAATTACTACTTTTAATTTTAATCCTTCTTAATTTTTGTAAATTCGTTCATCTTGTTTTTGTTGCATTAATTTTGTTATATTGCATATATATATATATAATATCTATGTTACCTAGGTGTGGACATTGAAGATAGCATTGACCATTTGTTTGTTAAGATATCAAGTACTTCAGCACTAGCTAAATGCACATTTTCATCACATCCTCCGACAGCATATATTTTGCCTGAAAACAAAAAAGTTACATAATATTATCGAATTTGAACATAGAACACAAAAGTACAATCAGATTTTACTTCTAATAAAGTGAAATCAGTTTTCCCCTATTTTTGAAGAAAAAATAGGGAGGGGGCAACAGCTACAAAGCATCAGGTTTAGCTTAATATTTCTCAAAAATGAGAAACTATGTTTAAAAGACTAACATTTAAATACCGAAACAAACTTTTATTATCGAATTAAAAAGGAAGCAGGAATCAAAAAGGTACCATTTTACTTACATACTTTCCTCGGTAACTAAAATTCATGCCACACAAAAGAATGGCAGTGGAAGAGCCTAAGCACATACGTAAGTACTGATATTCATATTAACTTCTAACCCAGTATTTTTAACTGAAACTGTAGCTCAACAGTTGACTTGTGTAAGATGCTAGTTTGTAAGTAGATGGAAGATTTTGTGTTTTCGAGTGAGAATGTTTTATTTCATTTACAAAGAATTAAAACAGCTTTGGCTTCAAGACCTGATAATTTTTATCTAACTCAGCTGGAGAGAATTGAAACAAATCACTAGTTTTCAAATTTTGCCGAATTTTTCAAAGACCAAACGTTTCAAAAAAATAAATAAATAAATAAATAAATAAAAATAAAATAAATGTTTGGATAAAAAATAACACGAAAAAGAATAAGCTATCGCTTTGTAGACGATTAAGAAATTACCTGAAAGCTAAAATTTCAATTCCTGTAATGGATGAAAAAAGATTGCACACATATAGCCTGACACTTCGTTCCTGTTATTTTACGCTTTTAAAACATTGAGAATAAAACAGAAATAAAAATAATGTCATTTGAGCCGAAGATTTCAGTAATAAATTCGTAATAAAACGGCAATTTTGATAATGGAACTTTTTGACGCACCTTCGGCGCAAAATGGGTAAAAAATTTTTTGAAGCAGGAGGTATTCGGCGGCGCAAATCGACGCAAATGGTGCAGTTTTGGAAGCACTGCGTACAAATCAGCGCTGATAACTACACTATCTATTGGGGTTGTAAATAACTATATTTTACAGATGAAAGTATCACTCAATTTTGAAAAAAAAAAGAAAATACAAAAATGGAATAAAAATGGGAGAAATCAATACTCAAACGTATAGCTGGGAGAATGGAGTATAAAACGGGAGTCTCCCGTGAAAAACGGGAGAGTTGACAAGTCTGTTTAGGTTAAAGAGGCCAACTTTGCCGAAAGAAAGAATAGTTGTAAGAGGTAATTATTCTCAGTGGATTGATATTCGGTGTAATGCATTCCACAAGTTTGTTTTAGGCCACAGTAAAATCATGTTTATTATTTTTACTAACAATATGAGTGACAAGCTTTAGGAAATCATCAATACTTTTGTGGATGATGCCAAAGTCAAAGGAATTGTTGACAATGAAGGAAAAGTGAAACAGCTTGAAAATGATCTAAGAAGGAAATTAGGTTGGTTATGTTGTTCAAAGTTAGAAAATGTCAAGAATTTAAAAGGCTTAGTATGTGTAGCCTCAAGCAAAGGATTAGTCAGGTAGGACATGATCCAGTTATTTTTAATGATTAAAATGAAACATTATTGATGCGTTAAACTTCTGCACACTAGGCAGAATCAAATACCATTATTTTAAGCTTTACAAATTTAAAACTATCCTTTAGATTAGGAAAAATTATTACTTCAATAGGGTAATAGACATTTGGAATAATTTACCGAAAAGAGCTGCTACTTACAATGGGCTGAATAGTTTTAAAAGAGCTCTAGATTGTCATTGAAAATTTATAAATAAACTAGAACCAGACAAGCTGTGCCCAGAGCCTGCTGTGGAATAGCACTTTTGTGTTTTGTAACTTAATGAATAAAGTATTGTCATTTCATAGTAATTGAATAAGATTATTTTTGTAATTGAGAACATTGTTTAACATTTCCTATTTTCATAATATAATAATTCTATTTACTAATAAATAGCACTTTTTTTTAATGTGTTCTTATATCAATATCTAATTTGCATTAATGTTAAATATATTATTTTTATTTAAATATATTCTGAATAGAGCCATTAAAAATACGTTTTTAATAAAAGCTATCAGCTTTTTTTAAGCAACTTAAAGCGGAGAAAAAGTACCATCTTTTTATGCCTCCTCTCTTCTCCCTAAAATCCAACAGTGTGGCTAGTAAGGTGGTTTATACAAGTTTCTTTAAAGCTTTCAGGGGAACGTCTAGTTCTTACAATTTGGGCATGAAAAGACTTGATATTTCATCATTATCATAATTTCCAAACTTTTTGCCTTCTCTAGTAACTAAGCAAACCGTAATATTTCATCATATTTGTAGAAGTCTCATACATTTCATGAATGCTTTGCAGTGTAGCTACTTGTTTGAGTGTTCTGACCAATAGAAGCCACTTTTATTACAGAGAAAATTTATTTCTAGTACAACGTAGGAAACAATAAAATACTACAACAACCCTTTTCTATTGTCTCTCAGGGAAGTGGGTAGAAATA
Source organism: Uloborus plumipes (assembly GCA_038373865.1). Classification (NCBI taxonomy): domain Eukaryota; kingdom Metazoa; phylum Arthropoda; class Arachnida; order Araneae; family Uloboridae; genus Uloborus; species Uloborus plumipes. The sequence goes on along the minus strand of JAXGGA010003335.1, from coordinate 49,334 downwards.
CGAGTAATTAACATTTAAGGACTACACAAATTTTTAGCATTATTTTATTTTGAAACATTACCACTATTTGAATTTTCTGATATGTATCGACTATAAGAGAAAAAGGCATATGCCTTGCTGTAGTTGTTTGTTAGAAAAGGAGTAAAAATGCTTTCCTGAAAAATATATTCTACATATGTAAATTTAACATAGGCATCCACTTTTTTTTTCTTTTTGTTAATTAAAAAATACATTTTTTAATTAATAACCTCCAAATTAACTTCATTCAAGTGTTAAATAACAGGAAAAATAATCTAATATGTATTCTTTTTTTCCTGCAAAGCTTGAATTTTATTTGAGAAAACAGCTGTTTTTAGATAAGGAAGGACTGTAGCTCTTTTACTCTGAGCTCCCACAATAAATATATCCTTGAAATTGGCAAAAAGTAATTTACCTTTTAATGAAACACATCCAACATGTCTTCGAGGAGTTGACATATCATTCAGCTTGACCCACTTATTATAAAAGGAACTATAAAACTCAACAGAAGCAAATGGACTACCATTCCACCCTCTGCCACCAACACAAAAGATGATACCTGAAAATGGGAAAAAAAATCCTTGATTAAAAATGTAACTCATGTGAAATTAAATGTAAAACTACTGACAGGGGTTAGAATTTTTTCACGGTTATGTATTTTCATGAAAGAGAAAGTTTTTAGCATTCTACAAAAGATTCACTTATTTATCTTTGCAGCACTGAAAGTTTTATAACAGTGGTTTTACTTCGAATAATAATAAAGTAGAAATCCGATTTTACGTTACCCCTTTCATTTGTTATCCCGCTTCAAACGTCATTTTCTGTTGGTCGCAAAAAATACTATACTGATAATGTTAAAAAATTCCCGATTTTACATTTTTCTTTTTCAAAAAATCTGCTTAATACGTTTTTCAACAAAAAGGTCAAAATCTTTTTTCCTACAAACTTTTTTTCAAGATAAATTAGGTTCATATTTGCTAAAAACTGCTCTGGCATTCTTTTTGCTTTCTTACGGTTCTTAGTAAGAGGTTCTTTATCTGATTGTCCACACAATCTGTTCCTCCTTTACAACAACTGAGCACCAAAGCTGCTGATACTCTCATGCATGAAATTAGCTCAGTAGTCAATATCTTATGTATCGTCTCATCACATCACCGATTCTCTCAATGTAGGATTCAATACTTGCTTCTGATGATAATGAAACAATAAAGATGAATAAATAATGGAATGTATCCCCACAGCTGATTAAGCGATGGAAAGCATAAAAACTTTTTTTTTTTTGTGAATTCCAGCCAAGCAAATTTTCAAGACTTGTTAGTATGGAAGCTGCTATAAATAAAATTGTGTCTAAAAACAAGAAGATTACACATATTCCAAACACATCCATTCGATGAGGGTCAATTTTTAAACCATATAGTTAGATTTTTCAGTAATATTCAAAAAATTAAGACATACCAGCATAACTTTTCCTTGGTTTAGTTCTTTTATTTACAGGAAGATGACCATTAGGTAAATGACTGACTTGCCACATCTGGTAGTGTCGAGCTTCATCCAGTAGATCACGGCATTCAAAGCTTTTACGAATTAATGAATCTGATTCTACATACATACGAAGATATGAAAGTGGTAAAAGAGGAAGATGGATATTTGATAAGAGTTTTGGCAAATAATCTCTTCTTTTGTCTACGTCATGCTTAACCCAAAGCATCATAGCTTCATACACCTAAACAATTTGCAAAAAGGTTAAAAAATGAACATTTGTATCATGTAATTTTAAATAATAGGATGACAAGGTTTGTTAATCAGAGCACTTGGTAGTTTTTAGACTTGATAATAAAATTGTTGAATATTTGGTGAATTTCATTGCACATAATTTAGTTTTATGGTAACTGAAATTACAAAATTTATCAACAAAATATTACAACTCTTTACACTTGCAGATATTTTAAAGCTGATATAAAAGCAGTAAGTTTTTAAAAATGATAATTAAAAAATACATTTAAATTTTTATAGCACAGCCACATATATAGAACAGGAATGAGAGTGGTCAGAGAGAGAAAAGTAGGAAATACATAAATTTATCTCTATGCAGAAAGGACAATATCTAAAAATTCATTAAAAAAAGCTCCTAGAAAAATTCAACTTAAAGGTGTCGTACCCAAATTTTAAGATACAACAAGAGCTTTCCCATTCTAATTTACTTCAAACATTTAGGAAGAACTTATTATTGCACATATTGTTTGTTCTCAAAGCATAGTATTCTAATATTTTTCAAATCTCAACTCTAAATAACACCAGGACTTAAAAAAAATGTCTGGCACACAAAGAACAATAGACTAATGTCAGAGGTACATTAATCAAATACTTCAGTCTATAAAGCAGTAGGCTGACAAGTGCCAATAAGCACGAAACTGTAGTTCTTGGAAGGAATAACCGAACTGGCAGTATATTGCACACTTCAGTCTATGTTTAAGAAAAGAATTTACAGTCAACCTGTAAAAAGTGCTAAAATTATGGGTCATTGTTCCTCTTCTTCTTTTTTTTTTTAAAATTTTCAAAACTTGGCTGTGGACTATGAATTTCTGAGAAAATAAGTTACTTCTGGAAGCACCCTTCTTTCCAACCGAAAGACGAATAAAAGATTACTGAAGTTACAAAATAAGTTGGTTATGAAAACTATAAAATCCCAGAAACATGAACAGGCTGTAGAACTTGAAACTATTTGAAGGTCACCAAAAACCTTTGATATGCTTTCTTAAATACATAGGAAGGGAAGCATGCAATTTTATTTTTTAAATCCAAACCTGAGCGTTAAACTGTTTTTTTTTTTTTTTTTTTGTTAATTTTAGATGGTTCGAATGAGCAACTCAAGTAAGGATTAAAAAATTAATAAATTACTAGAACAACGAATAAAACAAGTAGAATTACGGTAGCATATAATAAAATATTTTCAAACTTTCAAAATAATGTATAGAGTTAAAGGATGCAAAAGAGCTACATCTCAAACAAGGAGTGCAATTTTTGGCAAGGCACACGTTTCTGCTCTGGCATGTTTTCAAAACATATGTTCAAGGCAACAAAAGCAGAATCTTTTCAGATTTCTAAAAAAATATAGGAATGTTCTGAGACCTTAAAAAGTAGAATAAGGAGGAAAACTTTACTAAACAAACATAAAAAGCCCGAAAAATTTCATCTCTGACAGGTTTTTTTTAATTGTCATCATAACACGGAAATTATACGGTGATTAATGCTTTACAAGACAAATAAATACATGCTTTTGATGTTTAAATGTTCAGCATTTCAAAGCATTTTTCAGAAACCAGAAATAAAAGTAATTCATAGAATAAGTGAATATTACTTACTTCTATTTCATTATCCACAAATAAATCTGAAGATGAAATGATTTCTTCTAAATGTTTTACAGATATAGATAAATATTCTTCTTCTAAGATAACCTGTCTAAAATTATCTAAAGTATATTTGTCAGCATTTTTAATAAGGCAAGTTTGTCCCAGTTGATGAGCTAATTGACGGATTCCAAGACAATTACTAGGATGGAGCTGAGTATTCATAAATTCACAACATGCTTGAGCTAAGGAATCCAACTGCAAAACCGATGCAGCATGCAATAATGCTTGGGCATTAGTAGTATTTAATTCAATCTTTGCAGTATATGCAAATTTTATTAGCGTTTCCATTGTAGTTTCATCAATATCTCCTATTGTTATCACATGCTGTTTGCTCTCGGCCAGAGGAGATGTGAACATAGCTTGAAAATATGGGCTACAACTTGCTAAAACATTACGATGACACTTTATAGATTTTGATCCTGCTTGTATTACAACATCACATAAAATTTCCTTTTCTAAGAACTCAAACAACTTATTAAAAGATGTTTGTAACATTCCACTAACTTCAAAGACTGATCTTTTTGAAAGATCTGCTTCTTCAATCAGTAAATCACCCATTATTTATCATTCTTTTGCATTACATAAGAAGAATTTCTTACTTTTCTATGGTGCATGATTGCCTGCAAATAAAACCAAAATGATAAGGAGTTAAAATAAAGCCTATGTCAAAATATTACACGGTAGCAACAAGGAACACAAAATACTTATTAATGATCATATTTTCAAAATAATATTGAATGAGAATGAAATGAAAAACAAAGCACAAAATAGTATTTTGTAAACTTTAAATTAGAGATTGTTTTTTCATTTTGTAAAAAGGGTTTTAAACACTTGGATAATTTTAGCATCAACAAAGCAGACAAGGTCCATGTACTTAAGTGCCATGGATTTTCCATGTTTTCAATTTTCTTGATAAAAACCAAAATTGGATGCAGAGAAAAAAAAAAACAGATATGGTATAACTCTAATTTTAGCTCAAGGCTTTGTATAGAAGTATTTAAAGTAGAAGATTATCTCCCTAGGTAGTTCCAAACTAGTTCTAATGGACTTAGTCTGCATATTGGTTTTGCATATATTAGGGCTTCATGCAACTTTTTTTTAGGTCACAAAACTTAAGTCAAAAAAATTTATTGAAAAATATTTTCAGAGAGCTTTAGCAACATTTTTCAAAGTAAAATTCCCAAGATAGGTTTTTATATTACCTTTTTTATGTTTATTAAACTTTCATTAATAGAGTGCATACAGCAAGAAGAATTTTTACACAAAGTATCATTAATAAGGGTCTAAAAGAAGGGGCTCCTCTTACCCTATACATTTCCTTGATAACGGGCAAGTGGGTCCCCTCTTAGTAGCAATGATTTTAAAAGAAAAGTAACAAATGAAAACATTTCAATAATATAATACAAGATAATTATGAAGATCTAGGAGGAACTGATAGTTTAGCTACAAAAACGACACAAGTTGATGACTATGTATTTGTGAAACTTGCACCAAAAAATCCCCATAAAGTATTATGCAGCTCTAATTTTGAAAGTTAGTGAGGCAAATTAAAAAATTAACAGCAAAATTTGCAAGAAAGAATCGAACTTACACACACTATAAGACACTTTTTACCTGCATGACACAGATGGTGTTGGAATTATAGTTAAGAATAAAGTGATAATCAGGCCCGGATTTAGGCATGGGCCGGGCCCAGGGCGGCAAATTTTAGGGGGCGGCAGATTGTATCAATCAAAAATTTCCATATATAGCAAAATAATTTCAGAATTTATTTCCTACCTAAAAAATTTACGAGTTGTACCGTACCAAGTGCAGTCGCTCGCTGGTATTCTAATTTTTCATTAGCTACCAGTTTTTTTGGCTCTCTTTGCTTTATAAGAGGATTTTTGCCTCCAACTCGACTACTTTCGTATTCCTTGCTGATGAGAGCACAATGAGTTCGAAACAGCTGTCCATGGATCGAAATGGCCTAGTTGGCGGTGTATTGCATCTTGCTGAAGCAGTTTTCGAGTTTTTAAAGACACATAATAGACATTCAAAACTGTCGTGGACAGTCGTTTGATAACGCATACAACATGTCAGGGATATACAACGGTTTGTAAGCCAAGCTGAAAGAAATAAATCCACTGATATCGTACGTTTCTTGCTCTGGACATTCTCTTAATTTAGTTTGATCCCATGCTGCAGAATGTTGTATTGTAGCGAAAAACTTTTTCGACTTACTGCAAGCACTATACAATTTTTTCTCGTCATCTACACATCGCTGGAACATTCTTGAGTCGTTTAACATACCCGGTGAGAAGAACATAACAGTTAAAACGCTAAGCACAACGAGATGGTCAACGAGAGAAGATGCTTGCAAAAGCTTAAATAAAAATTTTCAGCCTATTGCAAAATGTTTAAAGAGTTTGACCGATAGCCAAGAAGAGAATGGAATTACGAAGAGCAAAGCTAAAGGGCTTTTAAAAGAACTAATTTCTTTTGAAACAATTTTCATGGCATCGTTTTGGGAAAATGTACTAAATGAATTCAACTTTAAGCTAAAAAATAGTCTCATCTAATCAATTTGCATACTGTTGTTATGTTATACAATTCCCTCGATAAATTTGGGGACGAACTAAGAAATGCCTCAAGTTTTTTCATTGCTGATGCGCAGAAGAAATTGAATAATATCAAGATGTTCTTGGCATAGACCGTGATTGTCCCAAAAACACAAAACGAAAAAGGAAAAAGAGAAAATTTTTTGATGAATCAGAATCAGACTCATCTAAACTTGAAGAAGATGAAGAAATGGGAGAAAATCAGGTCCGTTGCCTGAAAAAACTATGCAATAATTATTGATAAACTTTCCACCGAGTTGAATAAGAGAACTGCTGTGTACACAGAGTTTTTAAACAGATTCGTATTTTTATCAAATCTGCACCACTTATATGTGAAAGAAATAACTGAAGCAGCGGCCTCATTGCAAAAGTTTTATACAGTCGATATTGAAGGTTCTGCACTGGTGATTGAGTGCATTCATCTAAAGGGACTTCTGTCCCAAGAAAATCCAGACAGTACTGAAGAAATGTCCCTGTTAGAACTATTTCGATTTATTAAGTCAAAAAATTTTCAAGACTTATATCCGAACATTAACATTTGCCTTAAAATGTTTTTATGCACACCAGCAACAAATTGTGCAGCTGAGAGATCTTTCTCTGCCCTTTCCAGAATTAAAAACTATTTGAGATCGTCAATTGGCCAACAAAAATTGGTTCATTTATCCATTTTGGCTATTGAAAATGACTTTACTGTTAAATTAGACTTCAATGAGGTCATTGATGCATTTGCCAATGTAAAAGCAAGACGTAAGAAGTTTTAATGTAACAGGTTTTTTTTCCCTTTGGTATTCTTTATCTGTTAATAGTCAAGTGCAACAAAATGACCATTTATACGCAGGTTTGTGTTATATTGTACATATTATGTTTGTAGTTGATATTCCAGAGGAACAGGAACACTTTTTGTATTCAAGTTTTGGTGAAGTGCTATATTATCTCTGCTTTTTTTTTTTCAATCAGATCATAGTTTTATTGGTACGTACTCATTTGCTTATTTTCTAACATATATGTTTTTTTCCCATTAATTAAGCTATTTAAGATACGTTCAATTTTACTATAGTATTATGCTTGTTGCTTAAAACAAATGGTTTTCCATACCAACAACAACTATGTTTAATTGGATAAAGAAAATGATTCTATCTCCAACAATTAGCAGAAGTTTAACAATTCAAAAAAATGTTACAATAAATTAAATTTACTGTCAACTACCATGGTTCAATAACTTCACATTACGACTATAATTTTGACCTTTGGAAAAACAGTGTTTGCGTAATATAAAATAGGAGGTCTCAGTTATTATATTTTTTTTTTTTTGTTATATTCATCTTGTGCAAAATCAGAATATTTTACACTAAAACAAAGTTCCTTTTTTTTTTGAGGTGGGGGGGGGGGGCGATAATTTTCGGGCCCATAGGCGAAAGATGTGTAAATCCGGCCCTGGTGACAATGATTTTCTGTCAGCCAACTTGAAACACGACACATTTAGTGTTTCCATTTTGTCATTCAACTTATGTTCGCTTAATTAACCAAAATTTATATTAATCAGAAGTATTATTCTTATTCAAGACTGCTTTATATGTAAAAGTACAGTACAGAACCTTTTATCCGGGAACCAAAATACCGGGAAACCAGAAAACCGGCAACATTTTGTCGATTTTTCCGCCACTTTTTAAAATATAAATTTTCGGCAATTTCTAAAAAATAAAGAGCTTTTTTTTTTTTCTTTTGAAATTACATAAATGAATATGAACGGTTTCTTCATAAATACCATATAAGTGCATATAGCTCAGAAATTTTTAATATTGTAATATCTATAAGCACTTCTGGATCGTTTTCTCTTCAGGATGCATTTATTTGTTATAGTAACTTGGGTTTTATAAACAATTGGCAAACATCGCTTCGTAGCGATCCAGAAAACCGGGAAATTCAGTTATCCGGGATAGCCGTGGTCCCAAACATCCCGGATAATTGGTTCTCTACTGTATAATATATCTTTATAGGCATTCAATAAATTTTAAATATAATTGTTTTGCCTTTCGTGTTCTAATTTACCATCACACAGATTTAAATATCAGTAGATATCTCATACATGGTTGCTTTTTCCAAAAAATATACTACAAATTTAAATACTTCATCAAATAAAACCCACTTACCGTTTTTTTTTTTTTTTTTTTTTTCTAGATAAGCTTGCTTTTAATTCAAATAACTGTGGCTCTGGTCTACTTATCCTTTTCGTATGAAGTGAGTGAAATACCCATCTAATTATTAAAGAAAAAAAAATCACTAATGATGTTTAAATAAGTATTTCAGGAAAAAAATGCTGAACTTCTATTTGTTAATTAAGTCCAAAATGAAGTAAGTCAATAATTTTTTTTTTTTTTTACATTTATTTAAAAACTTTTGTCTAATTCTTCGAAAACAAACTATTCTAAAAAGGGATAGGGTTGGGCGATGTAGGAATTTCTACATTGTGATGCTTCCCCAACCTTACATTGCGATGCATCGGAATGTAAAAATATTTTTTTATATTGAAGTCATGTACTGAAAAGAGAAATTATAAAAAAAAAAAAAAAATATTTCTATGACAGTTTTATTAACCAAAATGAAAATTATTTACAGTAGCAAAAACACAGAAAGACTCTAGCACTACAACAAAGTAATCAACATTCAACAGAAAACCTTAGCATAATATAGCAATAAAGATAGTGGACAAGCGTTTTGGGATTTCAGCGATTTCCCTTTTTAAATAAGAAAAGATGCAACTTTATGTAAATCAAGCCATACTTTCCATCTACAGGCTCTCAGCTTTTTGCATTAAAAGGCTTTAATTGGTATGAATTTGGTTTGATTTGGCTTGCTGCCAATTCAACACTGTTGTAGGAGATTAGAGAGTAAATTGGCAGAAGTACCATGGATCGTTATCATTGGTTGTTATGCTGGATTACCCATGTGAGCAATAGATTAAAATAGGTATAGGACTTAGAACCATTGTACTGTACATTGGTGCAGTGCGAATCATTGGTTGAGAGAAGAATTCTAAACCAGTGTAATGATGTAGGGTGTAGACCAGTGTTTTGCGATACATCGCCCAGCCCTAAAAAGGGTCCCACTTGCCCCAACAGAAAGTATTTTATTAAACCACTGCCAATGAGAGACCATAGACAGAAACCAGGGGGACGACTCGGAAACAGAACTGTACTTGTAAGTGTTATGGGGAGAAGGTGGTTTGGCAACCAAACTGACAAGGGGCCCCCTTTGTTCTCAGAGGCCCTGCATCAAGCTGAGGCAAGATAGCACTTTTCCTTCCTCAGGCTATAGGATCTAGAAAACTCATCAGCATATATGTTCTAAGTAATGGTCTAAATCATAAAACAGATCTTAGAGAAGCTGATTGCATATTTGTAGGACCATATTGCAAAAAAAAAAAAAAAAATCAGATATCAAAGCAACATTACCCTGGGATAATCCCATTTTCATCCAACTGGCCACGTTAAAAAAATAGAAAATTCACTTATGTTATATCATGACATGATACTCTCCTGAATATTGCGAATGAAGTTGCAAACGTCAAGCTTCTATACATAGGAACTGAATATTTTTGTACTCTTTGTTATAATAATGCTGCCAGTAGGATTATGCTTAAAATGATAGCAATTATAAAGCTACTACATACACTGCTCGACAGGGAGTAAAAAAATCAATGATTTTTTTTTAAAAATAAAAAAAATCGGATTTTTTTGATTTAAATCAGATTATTTTGATTTAAATCGGATTTTTTTGATTTAAATCAGATTATTTTGATTTAAATCGGATTTTTTTGATTTTTTTAAAATAAATTAGAAACTTCAGTTGTTAATTAATTTTTATTTATGAACAACTTACTTTTAAGTTTTTAAAAATACAAAAACACCTTTGAAGTAAAGCTTCACCAGTAAGAAACCCAGAAAAAGTGTTAGGAGCCAATCTGAAAATAATCCTGTCTACTAGCTAGGATAAAAATCAAATGGGGCAGGAAGCTCAACCCAATCCTCACTTCATTCAGCACGCCCCCCTTTTTTATTTTGCTTTTGTTTTAGAAAGCTGGAATATGTTCCATTTCAGCCACTACTAAAGACTGCCCCCCTCCCCCCCCCCCCAGTTGCTAATGCAAGGCATAGAAAATTCATCTTCTGTTCGGTTGTTTTTGTTTTTTTCTTTTCATTGAAAGTATATCACACGCATTCTATCATGTCCTTCCTCTCTTAATTCACTCTTTGCAACACCTGCCCTGCACCTGCATGTATTTTCTTTATTTCACATATTGGACAACAAATAGCACTATTTGTGCATACATATTATTTGGACTGCAACCTTCTAGCATCTGTGGAGGGGAGATGAGTAGGATTACTTTTCCATTTATTAGATGGAAAAATCAAAGCTCTAAAAGAAAATGGTAAAAATAATGAAATTGGGATTGTCCAAGAGAATTTTTTAAGGATTAAAATAAAAAGTGATTTAAATCAATGATTTTTTTAAAAAAATCAATTGATTTAAATCGCGATTTAAATCACTGATTTAAATCAATTGATTTAAATCATTGACACCCTGCTGCTCGACATTGAAAATGCAACACCAAGAAGGAGTGGTCAGAAATTCATGCAAATTTTACCGTAGACACACGTCACTGAGTTATGCAAATGATATGAAATGCGCAGCTCTCCGACGCACGTGAAGTAAGATATAAGAGAATGAAGTTGAAAAGTGGGCTATGTTCATGTTGGTTTTTCTGCCAGACTAATTATCGGAGAAATTTGGTTTTTGTCTCGAAGGATACGTGTGATAGGAGGAAATGCCACGCCGTCTTCAAGGAAGACACTTCCAGCATATAGACGACTTTACAAGGGGTATGGTGATCAGACTGAGAAGGGAGGTTGGTCCATATGTCAAATTGCAGCTGATACCCACATGGATGCAAGCACTGTGCATCGGCTGTGTCGGAGATGGTTGGAAAGAGGAAATGTAGCCACATTGAGGGGTGCAGGTGTAGCCAGAGTGACGTCAGACCGCTTGGATCGACGGATTCACCGACAAGCTTTGGTGGACCCGCAAGTCACTTGTACGTCGATTTTGCAGCACGTGCAAGGTACCCTGGATGTTCCTGTGTCGACCAGAACCATTTCCCGTCGACTGGTTACACGTCGCCTGCAATCACGGCGCCCGCTAAGAAGACTGCCATTGACCTCACAGCACAGACTCCAACGTTTGGAATGGTGCCGGACCAGAGCGATGTGGATGGCAGAATGGCAAATTGTAGTGTTCTCAGATGAATACCGCTTCTGTTTGTCCAGCGATAGTCATCGCATACGTGTGTGGCGTCGACATGGAGAAAGATCGAATCCGGCAGTAACTGTGGAACGGCCCACAGCGCGACAACGTGGCATAATGGTTTGGGGCGCTATTGCATACAATTCCGTATCACCTCTAGTTCGTATTCGGGGCACTATGACGGCCCAACGATATGTAGATAATGTAGTGCGGTCGGTGACAATCCCCTACCTTCAGGGTCTGCCAAATGCAATTTTTCAACAGGATAACGCCCGGCCTCACAGTGCTCGAATCAGCCAACATGCTCTACGAGGTGTACAGATGCTTTCCTGGCCACCATACTCTCCTGACTTGTCACCAATCGAACATGTGTGGGAAGTGATTGGACGCCGTTTGCAGAACCTGTCACTGCCTCGTTCGGAGGACGAACTGTGGCAAATGGTTGAAAAGGAATGGAGTGCCATCCCTCAGGACACCATCCGCAGGCTTATTGACTCCATGCCTAGACGTGTTTCTTCGTGCATCGCTGTCCGCGGTGGTCCTACTTCTGGCTGAGCGGACGCCGTCCTCGCTCTAAATTTTGCTTATTTATTTTGAAATAAAAATCACTTATTGTTCCATGCTGTCTCTGTCTTCTTACCAAATTTCATCAATTTCTGACCACTCCTTCTTGGTGTTACATTTTCAATGTCGAGCAGTGTACATAGAAAACATATATAAATAAATAAATGCATGTATACCAGATCACAAGAAAGCTCATTCATTTGAATTTAAAATGACATAAATGAATCAAGAATGTATGTTAACTTAAGCATAATGATTCCAAACATACCTTTATTATGAATAGTAAGAGGAAAATGCAGGAGTTGCGAGTAATGGAATAAAAGACATTAGTCTTGAGCTACTCCTGTACATTAATATCACAAAAGTATTATGGCCACAATTTTCAGTCATACCTACAAAAGAAAAAAAAAAGTGTAAAAGAAGACACAATATTGTATTCTAAAAAATATAAATTAGAAATAGTAGTTACGCATAAACATAACATGATCAAATAGATAAATACCTTTGTGTTTAAAAATAAAATCATGCTATACAATGCTGAAAAGAACAGCTGGGCAGGAATACTAGACAAAAGCTTCTGTCAGTTGTCTGTCCATCTATAAGCTTGTTCTTTGTAATCCTGTTGCACGTGTCTGCAGTATTCCTGCAGATTCGTGCTTTTCAAGGTTGTATAACATGCTTTTTTATAACATGATGCTACTTATCTTTCAGTAAAATGTTAGAAAATGAACAGGTATAAAGAAAGATACAAGGGGTTAAATTCACATTTTAATTTTATCTTTCCGATGAGAGAGACTCTTGTAAGATAAAGAGGAGCTAGGGAGCTCTTCTTTATGTATTCCTAGTTCTCAAGTGAGGATGTGAGAAATTTGACAAGAATCTCCCCATTCTATTCCATTCAGGAGATAGCATTGTCTTTTTTTTTTTTTTTTAAATTTCAGATTGAACACTCTTATATTATTGGAAATGCTTTACTGAACACAAAAATACAAATCTTTTCACAGTAGGATCAAAATTGAGTAAACTCTAGTCTTTCACTTGATTTGTATTGCATGCTTTAGATTGGGTGAACGGAGAATTCAGCATCTCATTTTTATCTTCATCTTGGTAAAATATCTCCAACTTGGCAAAGAGAGAAGCACAACAAGACACTACACAGACCCCAAAAATGAAATTTTAACCTTCTACAGTGTAATGATTATGAGATATGCAATATACATACGTACATACGGAAATCGCATGAAAGCTCATGCTAGTTAAGTCAGTGATTGTTAAAATGGATATTTTGGCTGTCCAAATGTTCATTGGTACATATCCACTTGCAGATAAGCAGAAATATTGTACAACATTCATTGGAGGGGGGGGATGAAAATTTAGGCGAAATTTGCAAGAAATTTTTTTTTTGCGAATGCATTACTTCCTGTAGTTTGTACAAGGAGGAGATACGTTCGAAATGTGTGCTTAACATTTTGAAGGTTTTTTTTTTTTTTTTTTTTTTTGTGAAGAAACAACTTAGATCAAAATATGACTTTAACTAATATAGAAGAAATTGAAGAGGTTATGAAACAAATGATACATGGATAAAAAGGGTGAAGTTCTGAAACTATTGAGTAACAAATGGTGAAGAAAAACTTTTTAAAATGTTTTTGAATTGATGCCTTGAATCAAGTAAAACTGAAAACCCTGGGTTATTTTAAAAGCTAGGGAATTTTCGAAAGTCTACTATCAACAATTTTATAATATGTGTGTAAAATTAGCAATGAAATTAATTCAGTTACTTTATTAAAGATTAACTTTATTGTTGCTATTCATTTTGAATTTTAGCACCAATTATGAAACTTATCCCACCAATTAACCTATCCCCTAACCTAAAGCTAGCAAGTAAAATAAAAATGTATTATATCAATTAGCTAATAGAGATTTCAAAATTCTGAAAAACAAGGTCATGTACACTTTTCAAGCAAAGTAGTATAAGTCAAGAAACAATTATTAGTATGTAAAGGTTCTGTATGTTTACAAAGTTAAAGACTTCTCTGCACAGAATGATATACACAAAACTAAACAGGAACGAATCACCAACATAGACGTTTCAGTGAACGTTTCTTCAACAAAAAGTCCATTTTGAGCTTATTAATTATATTTTAATGAATAATACACAGCTATTACAGACACAGATGCTAAGCAGGGTATATATTATTAAAATCAGATGCTAAGCAGGGTATATATTATTAAAATCAGATGCTAAGTAGGGTAGATATTAAAAAAATCAGATGCTAAGTAGGGTAGATATTAAAAAAATCAGATGCTAAGTAGGGTAGATATTAAAAAAATCAGATGCTAAGTAGGGTAGATATTATTAAAATCAAGGAAAATTGCCACAGCATTTTAATTATTTTATTGCTTTTAAGCTTTTGAAGTCGAAAAAACGAGTAACCCATGTTAAAATATAACAAATCAGTCACAGTTTGGACAATTTTTGTGATATTCAAATAAATTTACATCCAATGGCATCGTTATGTACCATAGAATGATTTTTAAGGGTTCAATATTAAATTCTAAACACATTTTTTTTTCCCACATCAATGCTAAGGGTATTTAAGAGATTTGTTTCAAAGAGCAAGAATATATTTTAATTTGCGTGACTTTTAAAATTACTTTCTGAAGTTGAATTACTTTTATTAATTCTTCATGAATTATTCAACTGATATATGAATCTTTCACTTTTAAATAATACAAGTTACAGACAGTTTCCAGACAAACAATTGGAGTTTAGTTTGAGTTGTTAGATTGCTTGCTTAAAATGATTGCAAATCAGTTCGTACTTTTAGTAAATAAGATAATTTAAAGATTATTAAACAATAACAGTGTACGAAATAGCGAGCCTTTTGTACGAGCATGAAATCGAATAATGAGCAAATTTCACAACTGCTCAAAGAAATACTGGAATATGTAGATCTTAAGAATAATTGATAAATTTCTACACATATTTAAGGCTTTTGCGGTTAGGTAGAATGAGATACATAGAGGAAATTATATAAAAGTTCGTTAGTTTTATAGACAAACTATTATAAGCATTGGTAAATGCTTACTAAATATAATAATAGGAAAATTTGGAGTTAAAGTTATAAAGAATTACTCTGTTATACATGCAGCTCATATAAAATAGTTTTACAACAACAATAGTATTAGTTGATGGTCATTTAAACACCAGTGATATAATTTTTATAAATTTTAAACATACTTGTAAAAAACAAAATTTCTCAGTAGCAGACGAATTACGTTACAGCGTATATGTAACAGGCAGATCTTAGAAAGGCGCATGTGCGAAACGGGCGGAGATGAGCTGACGGTTGGAAGATCATTTTCAAATAAAATTCAAATTTTAAATCATTACTGATGTACACAACCCAAAAAGCTGCATAAAAAAATTCTTTTCAGCTACAGATAATTAAAAAAGCACACACAGTGTTACATCAGTTTAGGTACATTTCCATAAATCGATGTATGCCTCTTTCCAACTTCAAAGTTAAAAAAAAAGTCAAACACATTTTTACATACATTATCCAATGAAGAATAATGGACCCTATTCATGTCACGTCATTGCGGGTATTGACCGAGCCTAGCAGACGAAATTCCGGTTCTCTGGTGTCTATTATTGGTGGAAATTGGATGTAAATTTATTTATTTTATTTATTTACAACACATATTTCGAGCGCTCGTGTACCTGGTCACTCGACCCGTTTATGAACTCACGTCCAATATGATAGTACAAGACAGAAACATAGTACAGGACAGAAAATTTACGCTCACGGGAGAAGGAAGTTAAATGGACCATCGCCACACCGTGAATAGGGTCCATTTCAATTTAAAAATTACGTAAGGAAAACGTGTATTCATTCAGAAAGGCGTTTAATATCACTACATGAAAGTTGCTAAAACCGATAATATTCACGATACGAAAAATTCTGTCTTCTCCCTATCTTAAGCAGCATAAGCACACTTTCAAAACGTCATTAAAGGGAATTCAGGACTCAGAAGACCTCAATTTTGAAGTCAAAATGTCCACCTGGGAAACAATTTCAAACGTTTTCTGGTTGCGTTTAGAAAACGTCGCTTGGCAACGTTTTGTTGTCGTCACGTTTTGTAACGTGATATCAAAAGCAACCATGGAAGGATTCCGTTTGAGATTGAGACAATACTCTAGGTTTGCAAATCTTTTAAAAACGTCACTTGACATCCTTTTCTAGTCGATGAATTTCGAAATACTTTCACAAAAGTTATTGTTAAAAAAAAAATTAACTTTATACAGTTGAGTAGCAACTTGAACACTGAAAAGCAGAGGCGGGTCTAACGGTACGTGGACTAAGCGGCCGCGTGGGGCCCCGTCGACCCGTGATGCGCCATGGGGCCCCAAAATTCTCCTAGAATCTAAAATTCGAATGCGCTGGTTTTAGATATAACAGCAACCTGTAGCTAAAGGAACGATCTTTTTTGCATCCGGAGACTAATATATACCAATAGGCTAATAAGGTCCAACCTAGGAGCCCCGCTCTGGGGGCCCCAAATTTGTTTCATAAATATTTTAAAAGACGATGACCTACGCTCGACTGGAATTTATATCAATAGGCCTATGTGGACCGGCTTAGGGGCCCCCAATTTCGTTTATCGTTGTTTTAAATTACGATGTTGTCTCGTGTCATAATATTTATCAAGCTGCTAGAGGGATGTCTTGCACATTTCCGAACATGGAGACACTTTTGAAAATATTTTTGACAATACCTATGTCAAATGCATCAGTTGAAAGATCGTTTTCTGTTTAAAAAAGAGTAAAAAATTATTTACGTAGTAAAATGGGAGAAGAGAGGCTTAACAACTTAGCCTAAATACTGTATATTGAACAGGAACTGTTGAACCGCGTCGACATGGAAAACATAATTAATAATTCTGCTGCAATTAAATATAGACGGAAATTTATATGAGGTATGCAAATAAAAAATATTGGTAAACTGTATTGGTTTTTTTCTCGGGGGGGGGGATTTTTTTCTCCCCCTTTTTTAGAGTGGGGTGGGGGGGGGCTAAAACTTTTACCGCTTGGGGCCCCCACTTCACTTGATCCGCCTCTGCTGAAAAGTACAAACAAAGAAAACGATGAATTGGAATATGACACCAAATCTCCTTGCCAAGTACCATTCTCTTAAAAAATACACACGCTTTCAGTTGAAAATTAGAATTATATATTTAATTTTTTGCAGTATTTCAAATAGTGCTATGTATATGGTACACGACGCAAAACTTCCCCCTATTAATATACAACAAGTAATTCTTACTTACTTTAAAACGCCTCTTTTTGCATCGTGGTTATCCCAAAAATGCATTGAATATTCATGAATGTTTTACAAGATGTTTTAAAACATTAGTTCAAAAATCACGGCACTCTCACATCGAGTATACATTTCCATTAGCCCTCGGAACTCCGAAGAGGAAAACATTGGAAGAAAATTGTCGACGAACAGCTTCCTGGCTGTAAACTTGAAAGTTTAATGAGAAATTAACATATGCGTTCCAATGAACCATTTTTTATTCGTCTTTTATTAAGAATCAATCATTTAAGGAGCTATTTTAGGGAAAAATTCGATTTTTTAATTTTATTTTTATGTATATATGAAAGTCGAAAATAACGATACGATAAGTAGTTTTTCTTTTTTTAAATTTTCCAAGTTCAAACAACGGTGACGTCATAGGGCTGGTTGGATTTTTCGCTCCTGGACCATGGGCGTCAACAGAGCAAGGAGCCTTTCGTAGCAGCACGAGTAGAAACCAAGGAGGATGGAAGGAAGCTCCCTCTCTTTTATCCTCCTAGCTGGAAACAAGTTTTTTCTCAGCATTCACAACGCTTTTCACAAGGGCTGCCGTAATAGGTAGCTGTCCCTAAGCAATGCATTTCTAAATTTGAATATCGTTTTCCCCGCAAAAAGTTCAAAACCGCACACCCGTGGTAAGTTGTTGGATTGCCTTTTGACGAATCCAATCTTCATAGAGAATTAATAGACTTAAATTAATTGATAACAGAAGAAAAAAACTCCGTAATGAAAAACTCGTATAGCTGCAAACTCGTATAGCTTGCATGTGGGAGTCTGAGATAACGAGCCCTACGACGTTACTGGTTTCGTTTCTCAAGGCGCGCTTTTTAGCTCGTGGGGTTTTTGAAAATGAATTAAAAATCAATCATTGCATTTGAAAATTCAGTGATGGTGAATTTTTGTGTTTTATAAGTCTTTTAAAAATATCTAGTAGTCAAAGTAAGTAGGAATATTTAATAGGTTGATACTTTACTATTATGACGAGGGAGTGTCGGGAGATGAGCTTCATTAAATGAAAAATTACCCCTTTACAAGATGTTATATATAATTTTTATGAGCCCCCAAAAATTATTTAAATCTTTTGACAGGCCATTGAATTTCACCAAATATGTAAAAATAGCATTTATATTTAAAAAAATTGCATGTAACGAAAATAGTTGCACAGTAAGACTTATTTAAAAAAATATGATACTAAAGTCTCCACTTGGTCAGAGAAATTCATATTGTTTGCACAATTTTAATATTTTAACCCTTTGAAGCCAAATAATAAAAAAAAAACGTGTTTCTAAATAAGTCGTTTTTAATTTGTTTTTACTGTAATAACACCATACCTTGTGCCAATATGGTACACAAGGCACTGTTGTAAACCCCCTGTCATAAGAAAGTTTTTCTGGCGATTTGGCGGACAAGGTTTTATGAAGTAATTTTTAGGACATATTGCTGCACATAGTTAATAAAAATCATTTTGCTCAGAACTAAGTACATCTACATTTACTGTGGGCAAATCAGCAAATGAACAGCTATTTTTGTTATCCTCGTATTTGATTGTTGCGTAGATTGAGTGCTGTTCCATTCTATTCCAGTAAAAGTAAATCAAAGAGTTTTCAAACCAAATAATTAAGTATAAGATAAAATTAAAAGAGAATACGAAATATGATTTTTTTTCCAAGTTTTGACTCGTCTATTTTACTGTATGTCACGTCTATAATTATTTTGCGCAATTCAATTTTGTTCGTTTTTATTGCAAATATGTTTCAAAAACACAGATTAATGCTTGTTCATTCATAAAACTATTTTAATTATATTTAAACAAATGTGATTGAAACCCAGTATTAAGAACAATAATAAAATTAACAATATTAAAGTACAACTTTTACAAAATATTGCAAGCATGTGATTCTCCGTCAGTAAAGAAAAAAAATTCAAACGTTTTTATAGCAACTATAGCGATTAAAAATGTAATAATGATGTACTTTTATCACATTAAATGAATATTGACATCACAACTTTGAATCATTTACTTCCCTTAGCTACATTTTATGAGGTGCCCCCCCCCCCCCCATCTCTAAGAATCTCGGCTTAAGCCCCCCCCCCTGAAACAACTTATCTGCGTACGCCGCTGTAATAAGCAGAAACATAAAATTATAAAATTTAGGCCTGAAAAAGGTTCATATCAGGCAGCAAGAAGCAAAGGGATGTAAATTCCAAAATTAAAAATTTTGGGACAACTAAAGTAAATGGTAGCAGAACCTCTGATTTGTTTTGTGGTACGAGATGATACTAGTAGCCATGATAAATGCTTATCTATAGCATGACTCAGAAAACTTTTTCCAATGAAAGCCTACCTAAGGTCTGATCTTTAACCACGTTTACTCAAAACTCGAATTTTTCCATTTACATACCTTTTGTTTCTCATTGCATTATAAAAAATAGCATAATTTATGATTCAACACTTCTCCGAATTATTATTTCAGTAATACAACAAGTATGGAGAAGGTCAGGATAAAATCTGACTCACTGGGTGGGGGGGGGGGGGGCAACCCTCAGATGCCTTACATTTAACATTATTGACAATCCTAAAAACGGTTTTGACTAAAAAAATTCCTTCTGGTCGGTAATTCTGGTTGCATTAGTGGGTAACTAACTGATGACGAAAACGGAAATAAATCTTTCTGTTGATTTTCGTCCCCCTGTTTCAGAAAAAAATAAAGTGCCAAACATTGAAAATTTTGACAGTGGGCCTATATTCCCCCTTGCCCCCTCCTCCCCTTCAAACATGCTGGTATGCTGGTATAGTCGATATATATAAAAGAAAGTCGTGTTAGTTACACTATTTATAACTATCAAGATCGGCTGTACCGATATGGCTAAAAATTGGTGGATAGGTAGCTTAGGAGACGGACATAGGCTATAATTTATATGTGTCAGTTACATAAATAGAAAAACTGTCTTATTGACTAAGCCTTTTTACTAAGCCTTTTTTGACACCTCCATGGCTGAGCGACATAAAGCACACGTTCTGGCAGCTTCCGGAGCGTAGTAAACAGGTTGTAAGTTAGCGGGGCGTTGAGTGTTATTTGACTTTTTCATGAAATAAATTATAAACAAACGCGTTACTTCCCTTAAAATTTATATGTGATAAGCTGTCAGAAACAATTGCTCATTCCTAAGATCCCGATGATCCCAACCGATATGCCGTTTGAATTTAAAAGACTTCAATTTCCGATCCGTCTTGCATTTGTCATGACCTTTAACAAATCACAAGGCCAATCCTTAAAAGTTTGTGGTTTGAATCTAGAACATCACTGTTTTTCCCATGGTCAATTATATGTGGCATAATTATGGGTCGGAAGACCATCTGCGTTGTTTCTTTTTGCGCCTGATAATAAAACAAAAAATGTTGTGCATCACAAGGTACTTTAGTGAAGAGCAACCTATGTACTAAAATACAGAAACAATAATGAATGATTAA
Organism: Uloborus plumipes; assembly: GCA_038373865.1. NCBI lineage: Eukaryota > Metazoa > Arthropoda > Arachnida > Araneae > Uloboridae > Uloborus > Uloborus plumipes. Next base: position 28,609 of record JAXGGA010003335.1, on the reverse strand, counting down.
TGTAGGTACTTAATTTTTTTGTATTTTCTAATAATAAAAAACTTAATAAATTCAAAATTTTTCTTATTTATTGCCTTTAAGGCGGAACAGAGTTCGCCGGGTCAGCTAGTACTTAAATAAAATAAATGAAAAAAAAAACTGCAAATGATACTATGATTATGATTTTCGTTTGATTTTGCAAAACTTCAGGTTCTAAATTTCAAGTGTCCATCAAGATGGGGGGAGGGGGGGGGCGCATGTGCCCCCCCCTGACGCTACGCTTATGATGGCGGGTCTCTTTTTACTTACTATAGTAGTTCTATAGGGAATATTCGTGATGCACGTGAGCAATCACTGTAGCGATTTTTTTAAAAAATCGTTGTTGATCTGCCTACATCAAATGTAGCTGCGTTTAGTACTGACTAAAAATATTTTTTTAACAATGTGAAGAGATACGTTTTGAAAATTATCTAAAAATATTGTAAACTAAATCACCTGGAAAGTTCTCTTATGGCCAGTGGTTTAAAACAGATGTCTTAAATGGAATGTTTGACTCTATATTGGTATAGAAAAGGAAGAGAAGAACCGTTTTGTAGTGTTATTATACTTAAAAAAAATTAAACCATACACACACACACACACACATATATATATATATATATATATATATATATAAGTTCTGCTTCAAAGGGTTAAATGTCAAAATTGTGCCAATAATACGAATCTCTCAGGCTCAACGAAGGGTTGAAATATTGCACGAGACCAGAATAATTTTGTTCATCAGAAAAGAAGCTACTGCATAAATATTTTCGCTACAGGCGATCAAAACAATCTACACATAAAACTTTAAAAAATTGAAATCAAAATGTTGTTTGTTGCATATTTGGCGGAATTTCAAGAGGACTTGGTGGGGCTCAAAAACATATAATTTCGAAACTATTTTTTTCCGAGCATTAGATACCAATATATAATTTTTTTTCCACCACAGGCATTTTCGAATTTTTTGGACTATGGGTAACTGGTTGACATTTAAAAGCAAAACAGTATTTTGTGACATTCAATGCAAAACATACACACAACAAAATATGTTTTTCGTAGGATTGTTGTATTTTTTCAAGCTAAATTTAATGATATAACTGAATTTTAAAAATACGTTTAGAGTGCTTAAAGAAAAAAAATACATATTAAAATAAAAACATGGTAACTGGAACGACAATTATGAGCATGTCGGTCAGTTTCCATGTTTTTAACATTTTTTAAAAAATCATCTGAAACTCATTTTGGGCATTCAAGTACCGTAAAATGGGGTGTATAGGAACAGCGGGGTCAATCGGAACAAAACTTCTCTACCGTATAAAGAAATTCTTCATAAATATACTATTGGTTATTTTTTGCCATGAATTTTCTTTTTAGAAAGGTAAGATCATAGGAAGTAGGAAAAAATTACTTTTGTCAATCTGGCAACGCTGCTGGCTTCTAAGGAGGGCTGCACGTGGAATGCTAGAAAACATCACATTTTCATAGACTGCAAAACTTCATATGCATGAACAAACCTTCTTATATTTAAAAACTAAGAGTGGTATGTTTCAATTATACATGTATCTGAACAGCAGAATACCACATTAGAATTTACATTTTTTATAAATTGTGTCATAAAAATGAAGAATTCTGAAAAATGCCATAGGAAAAAAAATTGCGGGGTGAATCGGAACACTTAGTTCTGTTGTTCCAATTCAAACTTATTTGAAGGAAACTGTTTGAAAAATCAAGATTCTAACCCCAGTTCTTCCAATCAAGACAAGGACAAGGATTTATTCCTGTTTATCCCTTCTCGTGAGCAACTAGATCTTAGAATGACAAAAAGTTGCAGATTTCAAAAGATTTTTTCTCCAGGAGACTTTTTTTACTTAAAATACGAGGGGAAAGTCACATAGACTTTATGTAGTAAAAGTCCAGCACACAGAAAGTGATGAATAAGCGAAAAAATCTTTCAGGACAATCCCCGAAACCCAGAGATTTCAAGAAACTAAAGAAAAGACAGAGTTTATCCCAGGAGATGTTATGAAAAAACTTAAGCCAAGTCACAATTGCTAGTTTTAAGGACAAGTACATATTTGTGGACGACATGAGTGACTTCCATTCATGTTAAATCTTTGTATTTCAATTCAAAAGCATTTCTTAAAATTACTTTTCATTTTTCATAAGTTCAAAATTATTTTGAATTTTGACAAATTATAAACGTTTACTGGTATTGAAATTATACATTTATTTGACAGTAATTATCTGTTCTTATTCTCCCCCATCAATATTACTCATGTTTGTGAGACCTATTACAGGTTAAAGTGAAAAAAATAAAAATTTTAACATGTGTTCCGATTGACCCCTATTAGCGGGGTGATTCGGAACACCCATAACTTCCTATATATTTTAATAATAATTGTTCAAAATGTTTTGTCTTTGCTTGGAATATCAAAAGTAAAGCTAGACCGAAGTTTTTACCCAAACAAACAAATTAAAAAAAAATCTTTTAACTGCTTTTTTTACAATCAAAGCTGAAAAGTGTTCCGATTCACCCCATTTTACGGTATACAATTACATTTAGCTTAAAAAATAATAATCTGATGAAAAAGATCTTAAGTACATTTTGCGTGGAATGTTGCAAAATACTTACTGTTTTGTTTTAAAATGTTCGTTAACTATCCGTGGAATTGCCCAAAAATAATTTTTCATGTTCTTAACGTCCACTGCTTGGAGCCAGATACTATACTTTGTAGCATCAGTATGGTACAAATTAGCTTCAACTAGGGCCTACACTGTAAAAATGTTTCAGTAACCTTACTCCGCTATACTAAAATGCAACTTAACTTGGCAGTGACGTCACTACGGGTGGAGCCAATAAGAGCTCACCAGCAGTCAGCGATCTCCTCTAATTCGCCAAATAGGCTGTGACGTTTTATCTAGCTCGTTTTTCATAGGCTAACGTCACGCAAACGTCACGCTGACGTCACGATGTTTTTGCCAAGAAAGGTTGCATTGTAGTATAGTGGCATCAGTGCTGACTCGGTCACTATAGAGTAACTAACTAATATATATGGTCTGAAGTATCACATTACTTGTGGACGGTTACACCATGGCACTGTAACTATAGCATAACGTTTCACCAGTTTCTGTGAAAGGTTACAATAGAATTCTCTGCAAAAAGAAAAAAGAAGAAAAAAAGAACATTCCTCAGGCTGAAAGATTACTTTCAATTATTCGTTTATTTAACGTTTGTCAGGCTCATTCTCTCCCTTTACCAATCAACTTTACACAAACTCCGTAAGTTATTTTCTTTCACACGATAGGATTAAACCCCTAACTTGCTGCGTGCATAGAGCTCTCAAAATAAACGTGTTTTACCACTGGGCCAGTTAAGGAACATCTTGGTTACGTTCATAAGATTTTAAGAGCTCTGCGCTGATGTTTGTCTGAACGCAAACGCTTTGAACAATAACATGGTAATTTTAATGCTCTGTGGTCCTTTACTTAAGCGACGTGAAACTTTCCAGCAACAATTAGAGTTTTCTTAAAATCGGAACAGCTTACTCCAGAACACTGGTCGGAAGTAGCGCGCTACAAGTAGCGAAACTACTGTAGTAGCTACATTTTTTAGTAGTTTGTAGTGTTGTGCACTACTTTTTAAAAAAGTAGAGTAGTGAGTAGCGCGATACAAAAAAAAAAATAGTAGTTTGTAGCGATTTCTGGAAACTACTTTTAAATTAAAAAAAATAAATAAATGAAAAAAATAAAAAGAGAGAACGAAGGAAAAAAACAAGGTTTAATTGACTCTGACTGGTGCAAATCTTGCACGAGTACAGCAGCGGACGCAATGAGAAATAAGAACCATAAAAATATGAGCTGATCTTAGATACATCATTTTGACGAAATACATTCTATCTGTTTGATGTCATTGGTTTATTTGGCATCATAATTTTTATATTCCTTCAAATAATTTTCATGTTCCTAAATATTCCCTGGCAAGAAATTAAAAAAAAAATTGAAGGTTGAATTCTTTCAATCTTTCAACTTTTGAATCCTTTCTTGTGGCGAATATTCGTAAAAATTGTAAAAAAAATCTAAAAAGGACAAATTTTAGCAAAAAAAAAAAAAAAAAAAGGAAAAGTAACAAATAAATTCAAAGACAATTCCTAGTTCTATTCCATATTCAAATGAGTTAATTTATTAATGTAAACCACTTTTCGAATTTTTCGGTCAATCCTCCAAACGGTGTATGCTTTTTATTTATTTTTTAAAAAGTAGCGAAGTAGCGACTACAATTCAAAAGTAGTTTGTAGGTGCTACATTTAAAAAAAAGTAGTTGTAGTTGTAGTTAACTACATTTATAACAAAGTAGTTGTAGTTGTAGTTCGCTACAAAAGAAATGTAGTTTTTCCAACCACTGCTCCAGAAGTGGTGTAACCTAACACTTATTAACAATACCTTTTAATTTTTTTTTACAGTATAATGTACAATGGATTGATTTGCCTTGCTTCCTACGTTACTACAGATAACAATAAGATCCGCAAAAATAGTCGAGTAATTCTCTATCATTTCAGTACAATTTTGAGACGATGGGAGGCGAGTTCTTCCGCTATCCTGCGTTACCCTTCCCGTATACAAAAGCACAGCTATATCTTCATTAGATATCAGGGCGCTCTCTCCACATCATATAGAAAAAATGGTTGCTAATGAGAAAAAGAAATAAAATAAAATGAAAGAAGATTGTAGTTCTGAAAAAAAGGAACCGATCATCCTTGTCGAAAGCAAACATGGGGCGCTTCGGATTTACAACTTTGGGATTGGGAAATTCACAATTTACCTCATAAAATACTGAATTTTACCGAATGGTTAACAATGGGAATACACATATGATATACCTACCTAAACCTGATAAGAAGTGACATTAGAAATCACTTCAAAATATTTAAGAGAAAACTGCAATATTGCAACACTTACGAAATTTGCCGAATCGTCTGACGAAACTAATCGAATAAGAAAATTTTGGGGAGGTAACGGTGACTCCAGTGACCTCATACGGGGGCGCTCTGAAAGCAACGATTAAACTTAGTAAATTTATGTGAGGAGGGAGATGCTAATTGCTTTCGATATCATAGTAGCTTGGGTCACAAATATAAATGTCCATCAAAAATATAATTGGAAATTTAGACAATGAAGTTTTTAAATAAAACTTACAAGCTACAATATGACATATAAAATAAAAAAAGCTTCTTCTCAAGACTCAATATAAATCAGTGTCGAAAACAAAGTGTCCAAATGCAGGACGATTTTTCATTAGCATCTTTAGTTTAAGCCTTTGGATGCCCTTGCGTCAGCTTTGAGCTCTAATAAAGATTAAGTGAAAAAAAGTGAATTAGCTTTCTTCAGCTCTTTTGTTTGTTTCGCTTCAGTGCTAAAGAAGGTAGCTAAGTCTACAATCAACTTGCAGCGAAGTTTTCATTCTTGTATCAAACACGTTAATTTTGTTTTTATTTTATTTTATGAAGTAATGCATTTGTAGGCACCAATGCAAATGCAATGCTCTATTAAATAGCTGATTTTACTAATAAGAAATTGCAGGCCCCTCAGTTTGAATTTTTCCAGGGAGAGAGGAGGTAAGTGTGTATACTCAATGCAAATTATGTTAAAAAGCAACAAAACACGAACTTATTTACATGAAAATACTAAGGCTGCGGAGTCGGAGTCGAAGTCGGACTGATTTTGGACCAAAGGAGTCAGAGTCGCTGAAAAACATGTCGACTCCGACTCTGACCACCTCCGATTTGGATGAAATTTTATGGAGGCGAAAACATATCTTTGAAACTAACAGATACAAATTTTCAGCATCCAATATCCAAATCCTAAGCATCTATGATCATTAAAAAGGGCTTCCAAATGGCGGGGTCTGCTTTGTGTTAAAATAAAGTCTGGCCATTCAACAATAAAAGGGTTAGTTTTGTACGGAGTCAAATGACAAGGGCGGCATTTGTCTTTTTCTTTGGAGAAAAGGGACTTTTGGGGAGGTCACAGTGACCTCCGAGAATTGAGGTAGATGTGGTGAAATTACCTACGAGAATTCTTGAGAAAATGAAACTTTTTGATAGGTCACAATAACCTCCCATGACCTCCAACTGGGATACCCCAGCTTACTACCCCCCCTCTAAAGTGAGTCCTGGCTACGACCATGAATAAAAATGAAACTTTTAAAAATTGACTTAATATTTCAACCTTTGTTTAGGCCTTTTCCCTCTTCATATTTGGGTAAAAAAAAAATAAAAAAAGCAAGAGTCGGGAGTCGGAGTCGGAAGCTTTAAAATCCCGGCGTCGGAGTCGGAGTTGACCATTTTTCCTCCGACTCCGCAGCCCTGGAAAATACATTAATTTCATAAAGCCACAGAGGGGGGCAACTGCCCCTCCTGACTCATCTAAATAAAGCACCTGAATTAATAACCGATTTTAGATTTTGAAATTCGAACTTGAATTTCTCTCTAGAAAGGAAAAAAAAGTGGGTGTGTTTGTGTGTCTAAAAGGACGCTGTAAACGAACCCTGGAGAAAAATGAAAGCTGGTGTTATTAATGAAAACAATAAAATCAAGTAAACGAAAAGAAGCCTTGACGAATACTAGGATTCTTTGAAAAATAATGATATTTTACTGAAAAGGGCTGACTATCTCATCAGCAGAGCATTCACTGTAACCGCGAGTTTTTGTTCGTTGAACGCTGACTCAATACAGTAATGTCAATGCACGCAAGAAACATAATTGGCAATTCCGCGAATGAAATAATTTAAAGTGCCGTCTGTAAGCTCGAAAGAGAGTGACACTCATTTGAGGTTATACAAACATTTCTAAACCTATTAAATTTATGACTCATTGAAAGAAAGGGGAAAAAATAACTTGAATTTTGACCTCTTGAATTCAATTTTTTTTTGAAATTACGAATTACGTTGGTGTGTGTGTGTACGTGTAGGCAGTGCTGTGTGCACGTGCGTGTCTGTGTGCACTGCATGGAGTCAAAAAAAAACCTATTATAGCAGTTTGTTTTATGGCGAAATAAAACCTATAAATGCTAGTTTTTTAAATCTTACGGGAAGTTAAAAATTGATATTACAATTATCTCTTCCTCCTGGCATCTTTAGGAGGGCTCTGCGCCCATCCTCTTTAAAGATAGTTTTGGTTGCGTTCTCCCCTATTTTCTGTATTTCTTAAAGCGGCTTCCTTGCCCCTATGAAGTTTTAACAAGCCTTCATCTCAAAAGTACTTTTTTTCTTCTAAATAAAGAAAATTCGCACAAGCATGGCTTTGACACGTCAGTATCTTACTTTCCTCTCCACTAGAATTTGATAAGATTAACAATTCTCAGTTGCTCTTCTTTAAACTTTTCAAACTTAAAGAAAAAATATTGGGAAAAACTTGTTAGCATACAGCATACAAAAAAATAAAAGAAAAACACCTTTTCTAATGCAAAGTTTTTATAAAAAAATTGCCCCAATAATTAAGTTGAAGCGCCTACTTATCTGAAAGTACCTTGCGCCTTTTTTAGTCTGGGGAAACACTATTGATGACACAGTAGTTGTTGAAAACAAAGATGTATTAGTTCTGAAGCTTTGAAAGTATTACGTGAGCGACCGTACACGTAATTCGTGCAATACTTTCTATTGCATAAAAACGCTTTAATGCGGATTTAGGGATTGAAATATGTAATTACAAGCCATGAACATGTTACAATTGGAAAATCTTCACAAAAAATGCCACAGGCAACACACGTTTTATCCTTTTCTGAATTAAGCTTTGACCTTTCCAAGTTAACTCCTGTTGATGCTTCACTGAAGCATGAAGGAATAGAATAAAGAATCAAAGATAAAAATTGAAAATGGATGAAAAAAACTACAAAAGTACAAAAAGGAAACAACAGAGGAAATGTAAACAATGAAAAAGAAAAGCTGAAAATTGAAACAGATTAAAAGCGATTAGATTAGAAAAGAAACAAATCCAGATAAATCATTGGTAAAAATCTCGTTGTAGACACGGTTGTCCGTTTTTCTCCATCCTGGAAAAAACTGTTTGGGACAAAATATCATTTTGTTTATTTCTTTTCAGTGATACGAAAGTTCTGAAAATGCTGAGATTAACAGTGATAAAGAGATTGATACATTGATTTTTCTCATTTGAAGAAGGTTTTTATACTAACATATTCATACACATGTGTACATTTGAAACGGTCCATGAAATATTTTAAGTGAAAATGAAAAAAATAACACTTGTTCATTAAGAAGCTTTTCCTTTAGAGTAACATGTTTATAAAATAAAAAAAATTATTAACATAAAGTTGCAATGAATTTAATAGTAGTTATCAAACAGTTACATTTCCAATGAATATTAACATGGTCAAGTGTGACAAGGCATTTACAAAATGAAAAAATACAAAAATAAAAGTAAAAAAATTTTGAAGTCTCAAGTATTAAAAGTCATTGGATGAAATAACAAATTAGTGTTGATTGAAAAGAAATGACACTGAAAATGTTAAGTTTGCTTTGGTTCATATTTTAATTTGATGTTAACTTATTTAGTTTAATATTTAATTCAAACATAACCACATTTCTTAGAAAATCATGTGTTTTTTCAATTTTTTTTTTCAGGATTGGGAAGATACTTGAACAAATATTCTTCAACCCAATTTTTTTCACAGTGACAAATGAATTCAGAAACAGAAAAAATGGTGGGAATAAATTAGCAAAGCAATGGGTTCAATAGCCCATTAAACACATTAAAAAACATGATGATAAGAATCCCAAGTAGCACACTTTGTTTTTTAAAGGTTGTAAAATGGTTATTAACGTTGTAACAACCGATTAAAAACGTTTATAAAACGTTTAAAGGTTATTTGTGCTACCTGGGATATTTACGATTTTATGCGTGATGTATTAGATGTCAATATGCTTCGTGAAAAAGCTAATGTGTCAGTATTTATTTTTTCTTAATTTGCCATATAATAAATTTTTATTTACCTAAAATATATTTTCACAATATTTATTTACATACTTTTTTTTCTATTAATATACACTATAACAATGTAATTATATGTTCAACTGTTTATTCATTTTGTTAAAGTTTACTACTTTGAGAGTCAAAAGTTGTCTAAAATAAATTGTACCATAGTGTAGTTGACATTTTCTAATTGGCTTTATTTAGTTATGATTAATATACAACAGTTTCGTTTAAAGTAATGGAATAATTAAGTAATTCTAATGTATCATTTCATTCAGTTTTATCCATGTTTTCCTATTTCTTTCCGGCGTCCCAAAGTTTTTAACAAAAATTACACAAATAGCAAGACGGGACTTAATTATTTGCCATTTAGTTAACTTTCGTTACCTATAGAATCTGAATCTTCATATCAAACTACAATTTAAAAAATCAATATAAATTAGCATGTTTGCTATTAAATATTCTTTACTAAGTCACCATAAAATAGTAATGTAAAATGCATCAGGATTTAAATGTTTCCGTAGCTATAATTATGATAGATTGTGCGATACAAAACCAACTCGTTTATTCCATCCATGAACTGCAGTTTCGTGCTTTTTAGCACTCGACAGCATGGAATAGGAAGTAAAAGAGCTGGAAGCAAAAATCTTCTTATAGAGCAAAGAGAACCAAAACAGTGCAAATGTGAAATTAGAACACCGGCGAGCGACCGCACAATGGTACGGTACAAATCGTAAATTTGAAGGTAGAGCTCAGGTATAAAGCAGTAAGAAACCGCCCATTACCCAGGGCTCAGGCAGAAACATGCAATGTACCACCAACTTCGTTTATTCCATCCATGGACTGCAGTTTCGTGCTTTTTAGCACTCGTCAGCATGGAATAGGAAGTAAACGAGCTCGAGGTAGAAATCCTCTTATAGAGTAAAGAGAACCAAAAATTTACGAGTTGTACCGTTCTGCCTTAACATTTACGAGTTGTACCGTACCATTGTAAGGTCGCTCGCTGGGTGTTCTAATTTCGCACTAGCTCCCAGTTTCTTTTTTTTTTTTTGACTCTCTTTGCTCTATAAGAAGAAGATTTCTGCCTCCAGCTCGTCTACTTCCTATTAAATGTTTACGAGTGGTAAAAAGCACGAAACTGCAGTCCATCAATCGAATAAACGAGCTAGTGGTATATTGCATGCTTCTGCTTGAGCCCTGGCTTATAGGCGGTTACTCACTGCTTTATACGATACTAGCTGACCCGGCGAACTCTGTTCCGCCTTAAAGGCAATAAATAAGAAAATTTTTGAATTTATTAAGTTTTTTATTATTAGAAAATACAAAAAAAAAAAAATTAAGTACTTACATTAATCATTCATTATTGTTTCTGTATTTTAGTACATAGGTTGCTCTTCACTAAAGTACCTTGTGTTGCACAACATTTTTTGTTTTATTATCAGGCGCAAAAAGAAATAACACAGATGGTCTTCCGACCCGTAAACATGCCACATATAATTGACCATGGGAGAAACGGTGATATTCTAGATTCAAAACCACAAACTTTTAAGGATTGGCCTTATGATTTGTTAAAGGTCATGACAAATGCAAGACGGATCGGAAATTGAAGTCTTTTAAATTCAAACGGCATATCGGTTGGGATTATCGGGATCCTAGGAATGAGCAATCGTTTCTGACAGCTTATCACATATAAATGTCAAGGGAAGTAACGTGTTTGTTTATAATTTATTTCACGAAAAAGTCAAATAACACTCAACGCACCGCTAACTTACAACCTGTTTACTGCGCACCGGTAGCTGCCAGAACGTGTGCTTTATGTCGCTCAGCCATGGAGGTGTCAAAAAAGGCGTAGTAAAAAGGCTTAGTCAATAAGACAGTTTTTCTATTTATGTAACTGACACACATAAATTATAGCCTATGTCCGTCTCCTGGCTCTAAGCTACCTACCCACCAATTTTTAGCCATATCGGTACAGCCGTTCTTGAGTTATAAGTAGTCTAACTAACACGACTTTCTTTTATATGTATAGATATTGTTTCAAGCAGGGAAGATTTGAGGTTAGAAGATACGGATCAGTTGCAGTATTTTGATTTTACGAAATATAGTTTGCACCTATCAAAGAGGAAAGTATTTTCGAGTACTTCCTTAAAAAAAAAAAAAAAAAAAACATTATCTTCATTTAAGAGCCTCCAGCTCTTTTACTTCCTATCCCATGGTGTCGAGTGCTAAAAAGCACGAAACTGCAGTCCATGGATGGAATAAACGAGTTGGTTGTGTATTGCACAATATATCGTAATTATAGCTACAGAAACATTTGAATCCTGATGCATTTTACATTACTGATAGAGTGAAAATGGGGTTTTTGAGTTTAAAATTTCATTTGTTGGATATTTTCTTCTTCTAAATCACAGGCAGGGACGTCATTTCAAGTTTTTCCGGGGGGGGGGGGGTAAAGGGTCCAAACACAATGCAATTTCATCGGAAAACATCAAAAGCCACGCCCACTTATAGGTAAATACATTGATTTCTCAAAGATAGGGGGGGGCAATTGACCCCCTTTCCCCTAAATGACGGGCCTGATCATAGGTATGTGCATCTAGATCAAAGCTTTTGCATAATTTAAATATGTTTATCGTTGAACTCTATAGTTTTCGGTGGTTCAATTAAGACAAAAAATAGCGACATGAGGTGAGGCGTACAAGCGTGAAAGAGATGTTTGTAAAAGAACTGATTTCACGTCATAAGGAAGAATCTGCCACTATAGCGAGAAAAACTGGCTGCACTAATTTAAATGCCTGGATCTACATCAACAACTTAAATTGAAGAATAAATAATTGCTTTGAATACGGAAATACGTAATTTAGCAAAGAAGAAATTTAAGTCAGAAGTTACAAAATTAACCATATTTAAAAGTATTTAAAGTTTAACTTTTTGATTCATGGTATGTTTTTTTCCGTTTGTCGTAAAAAGGTCGAGATAATGTAGAATTCAACAGATAAGAAAAAATAGGAGAGTAAAGAGGAGGCAGTTTCTTTGGTGTCAGTTGAAGAAATTGTGTTCAACGACGAGTTCGGTCATGACGAAAACGAAAGTTCGATCACGAATAAGCCAACTATTTACTTTTTTCCTAAAAACAGGACATTTACCACTTTTAGGCGTTCGCAAATGAATATTAAAATGAAAAAAAAAAAAAAAACCTTTTTAGAAAAAATAGGTTATGATAGACGAAACAGAACACTTAAAAGAGAATAATTGATGTTATTTTTTAATGTAACTTGAATGAAATGTGCTTATCCACATTTAGTGCTAATTTTACATCAGAATGAAATTTTTGGCAAAAGTTCATACTATTTACGTTTAAAATCGACTTTGCTTTAAGAACTGCGATTTGCAACTGTGCTTTTTTGCTAATCCTAAAATAAGTAAAAATGCTCTTTCCACTAGGGCATTAAGCCAGGACAAACATAAAATATAATTTAAAATGATTGTGCATGGATTGATTTGTAAGTACAAAAATGATTAAACAGCTCAATAAAGTGACTGGCTGAAGCATTTAGTGTTCAGTTTTGTCACTTCAGAAAATGGTATGTGCGTGGACAACGTGCATATGTGCGTGAAAACGAGAGGTATGGCTACCTTAGTCATGCATGGGCCATAACGGTGAGCCTCCTCGTGGTATGGTCTGGGTAACGCTAAATCCCCCCTTCCACCCCTTTACGACCAGATTAGTATCCGACTCCACGGCGTCTAGAGTCGTAAATAGGTTGAACAGTTCCATTGGGGATTTGAGGGCATTCATTCACCCAGTAAAGGGGGAAATCCATTTTACCCCATGTGGTCGTACGGCATAATTGCCGCATTGTGTACTTTAGTCATATATCTCTTTATTTTATCAGTTAGAAGAAACTGAAAGGCCAGAAATCAAATTTAATTAGAACAACAGCATGATACTTAACAAGATCATTAACAACTAGCCAGACAAATTGAAGCGAGAAGTCAGAAAGATGTGAAGGTGTTAAGTAATTAAATCTGAAAAGAAAAAATATTTCCCATCCAGAAAGAACTTGAGGTATGGAAACAGTGATACGTCTTGCAATGACGAAAATTTTTGAACATAGTGTACGGACAAGTCTAAAAATAGTTGGTTCAATGAGAAAATGATGTAGTGCTTGTGAAGCCAAAAAATATGTTCAAGTGTGGTGCACCAACTATCAAAGTAAATATAAGAGCCCAAATTGTCATAAATGATTAAGAGAACTTTGAGGGATTAAGAAGGTAACTTGGAACCGCAATTTCTGTATTTTAAACTGCTCCACTCATATATTTTAATAGTTCCACTCTATTATTCGAAATAAAAGGGAGGGTAAATTCCTAAAGTATCGTATTATCTTAGGGATTCATTATTATTTCTTAACTTCGGATCGTATTCATTAGCCAAAGTTAAGAAATAATAATTATTAGATTCATTTAAAATGAATAATAAGAATGTGTCAAAGTTATCCTGTCCTTTAGAGTAACTCTGAGCCGAGTCAGAAATCGGATGAAAAGCAAATTATTTCAGTAAAAGTAGCTCATTTTAAATCAGAGAAATAAAAGTTATAAATGTCTAATGACTTCTCCTTTGTACTTCACAACATCACGAGATTTCTGTCATTTGCAGTATTGTACAGAATGTCACAATGTAGGAAAAGCAACATCAACAACTTCAAAAATAGCATCCAAAATTTAACTTCGGAATTATTGAAGGATACAGTGAGCTGTGCCAACTTTAATTATACGTATATTGTCTTTTTTTTTTGTAAAATAAGATGAAAGGTTAGCTCGTAATATTGCAAGATTTTTTCAGCAGTTCTTTTTAGGTTCATCTTGAAATCCAACATACTGAAAAATTTGAAGTGGTGCAAGAGTAATTGGCATGGCTGAAAGTTCCGCTAAATGACTGCTCTATAACTTTACAATAATGCAAAAAAGAAAAAGATCGAAAAATGCAAACGATTTTATCATACCTTATTACTGCAAAATAAACCTCTTAACATCTAAAACACATCCTTAAGAACAAACGGAAGGAAACTAATGATCAACTCGTCTTCTGTTATATCTTAGAAATTTACTTACGTAAAAGCAAACAACCTAAATAGACAATGAGTGAATACGCAGATGACAAGATGTAGACCTGCTATGTGGGTGACTTATGTTTATTTAGCAACTAGAGTAATAATAGACGTAACAAAACGCTTCATTTATTCGGTCACAGATCAGGAACTTTTAAGAAACCTACGTAAAATGTGCTTCAGAAAGTCAAGTGTAATTTATAGCACTGTTTGCTGAGTTGTAATCCAGCGTTCAAAGGTCGGTGACACAAGCGAGACTTCTCCGGAAGTCTTGTCCAACAAAGTATGATGAAAATTATTCGAGTATGATGCATTGCTCGTGCCCTGTTCTTTCCTTTCTGTTTCATGAGTCACAAAAATGCGATATTTATAGAGGGGTCAATCCATGTCAAATCACCCAGGAAAACGGGATTTTGTAACCCATGTCCTCGGATTTTGATAAAACTTGGTGTATTTAATATTTTTATGGTGGTAAGTAACCATATGAATTCTTTTGCCCATATGTGATCTGGTTTTTGTTTTACAGGCCGTCAAACTTTTCAAAAAATTGCATTTTCCGTCAAGCGCTAAGCCTAATCTGCATGTATACGTATCTCTTCAGTAAATTGTGACGGGTGCAGAAATCTTTCAATATTTCCAAAAATTCTCAGATATGTTGCTGAAAGTATGAGGATTTAATAAAAAAATACTTGAAATTTATATAATATAATTTTGTTTGAATAAAATTTGAATAAACAACGACAAGCATTTTTTTTCTTGTGCAAAACATGAGGTTACTTAAGTGGCATTTCACGAAAAGGCGGAGGTCCTATTCAATAATGGAAGCATTCGAAATGAGCCTGAAGGTGTGTTCTATCATTGCCAAGAATAAAATTAGTGGTTTTTTTCGTTTTCTTGTTGCTGTTGCACAATATACACATTTCAGTATCAAAATTTTTGAAAAAAATTTCTAGTCATTTTCCTAACCTAAATTTCAGTGAAAAGCAAACATACCTTTATTTTTAAGCATATTTAGAGCCCTATTACGCTACTTCAAAATCATCTTAATCCCTTATTAAGCAGAAAGGAAAGTGAGAAATAATTTGACTCCCAAATTCAGTTGTCAAGTTCAGCAAAATATCAGATGCAGAAAAAAGATGTGCAAACCATGAATTCAATTTAGTAGCTTTTTATGAAGAGGCGGAGGTCATATTCAATATTAGAAGCATTCGAAATAAACCTAAAGGTGTGTTCTATCATTGCAAAGAACAGAATTCGTGGCTTTTTCCTTTTTTTTTTTTTTTTTGCTATTGCACAATATATACATTTCAGGACCAACATTTTTGAAAAAAGTTCTAGTCATTTCCTAACTTAATTTTCAATATTTTTTGTGTAAAAGAAGCATAGCTCATGCTTTTGTAGCATAAAAACGTATTATATTTATTTTTTAATGATTTATAATTGTATTGAATGTGCGAAGAAGAGATAGGATAGCACAATCTTTGAAGAAAAAATAACAATGAAAAATATGAGTTTCCGAATATTATCGGATTGTTTGTCTTTGAAGTGTTTGTGTGATCCTGTTTTTAGCGAATTTAAGGAATATACTGTTTGATATTTTAACGCTCGACCTTCCTTGCATTTCCGACGTCGGACAGTACTTGTTGAAGTCAAGTTATCATGAAATATTCGGAATACTTATTTTGTATACATATTCAATCTCCTTTTGAAGAGAATAGTAACATCTTCCAGAATCTTATGTTACAGACCGTTTGACGTAGTTATTTCATCTAACATCTTACCATTTCTTGGTTATAGTAAAGATAATAGTCCTTTCTTAGGTAAAAGATAGTCTTGCTTCAAGTCCAGCATAGTCACACTTGAAAATTTTCAATTTTTTTCTTTTAAACTCCAATAGCAAGTGTCGAAAGCTGTATTTGCTCTTAACTGGATGCTGAAATTTCTAGTTTATTTTTATTGAATTATGACTGTCCGGGGCTCTAGTTTTTTAATTATCTCCTATTATTATTTATCAGCGCAAACCAACCTTCCTGATAAGCGAATCCAATGAAAAAAAAACAAACCAAAACAGAAAACCCACTCGCATTCTTTATCCCTCTTATCACTATGACCCATATTTTGCAAATATAATAAGAAGAGACCCATATAATAAGAAGAGACCTGATACATGCGCAAATGCAAGGAAGGTTGAGCGTTAAAATATCAAACAGTATATTCCTTAAATTTGCTGAAAACAGGATCACACAAACACTTCAAAGACAAACAATCCGATAATATTCAGAAACTCACATTTTTAATTATTGTTTTTACTTTAAAGATTGTGCTATCCTATCTCTTCTTCGCACATTCAATACAATCATTAAAACTAAATATAATACGTTTTTATGCTACAAAAGCATGCACAATGCTTCTTTTACGCAAAAAATATTGAAAATTAAGTTAGGAAAATGACTAGAACTTTTTTTAAAAATGTTGGTACTGAAATGTATATATTGTGCAATAGCAAAAAAAAAAAAAAAAAAACCCGAAAAAAGCCACTAATTTTGTTCTTTGCAACACCTTTAGGTTTATTTCGAAGGCTTCTAATATTGAATATGACCTCCGCCTCTTCATAAAAAAGCTACTAAAGTAAATTCATGTTTTGCACATCTTTTTTCTGCATCTGATATTTTGCTGAACTTACCAACTGAATTTGGGAGTAGTAAATTATTTCTAACTTTTCTTCCTGCTTAATAAGGGATTAAGATGATTTTTAAGTAGCATAATAGGGCTGTAAATACACATAAAAATAAAGGTATGTTTGCTTTTCAGTGAAATTTAAGTTAGGAAAATGACTAGAACTTTTTTTCAAAAATTTTGATACTGAAATGTGTATATTGTGCAACAGCAACAAGAAAACGAAAAAAACCACTAATTTTATTCTTGGCAATGATAGAACACACCTTCAGGCTCATTTCGAATGCTTCCATTATTGAATAGGACCTCCGCCTTTTCGTGAAATGCCACTTAAGTAACCTCATGTTTTGCACAAGAAAAAAAATGCTTGTCGTAGTTTATTCAAATTTTATTCAAACAAAATTATATTATATAAATTTCAAGTATTTTTTTATTAAATCCTCATACTTTCAGCAACATATCTGAGAATTTTTGGAAATATTGAAAGATTTCTGCACCCGTCACAATTTACTGAAGAGATACGTATACATGCAGATTAGGCTTAGCGGTTGACAGAAAATGCGATTTTTTGAAAAGTTTGACGGCCTGTAAAACAAAAACCAGATCACATATGGGCAAAAGAATTCATATGGTTACTTACCACCATAAAAGTATTAAATACACCAAGTTTTATCAAAATCCGAGGACATGGGTTACATGACCGGGTGAACTGACGTGGAATGACCCAGAGTTTAAAAATATAATAGAAAGTGTGGAAATGCTTGTCAGTGAGACGCATTATTTTTGAAGCTCAAAACAAGGATATCTCGAAGAAATGATGTAACAATTTTTCTAGTACTTTCAGAGTTATGTCTGTTCTAATATTTTTTTCCTAGTCATAGCTCTTTTAAGAATGAAACATTAGTCATAGACTGTTAGAAAGATATCGGGAAAAATCAACAACACTTGGAAAAAAAAGGAAACTCAACAGTTTGTTCTTTCACATATCGTCGGCACCATGCTAAAATTACGAATGTGAAAATTGGCACTTCTCAGGAGAGCCAAAACACTTGATATAACTCCCCCCCCCCTGACGCCTTAAGAACTATATTTTATTGGTTTTTTGAATGACAAGATTTGAAAAACGCTTTCTTTAAAATAATTCCTTAAATCGAACCATAAGTACTGCTTCTCCTTTTTTTCTTTAGTGAGTACGCTATAGCTTTTTCTTAAAACTTCATAATTTTCTTCACACTTCGTAAATAATGAATCATTGTAAAGGTTGTTTTTCACCGCTATCGTAAAAAATGAACAATCAACTGGCACTTCGGTTGTTTTTCGCAAAAAAAAAAAAAAATGTTTTACCGTTGTCGAACTCTGTTGCTTCGCATTTGTTAGCAAGTGTTTTAAAAAGTCCACTGCGATTCATTGGATTCAACGGCCTGGGGGTCAGTACTTTTAAAATTAAGTAAAATGCGGTAGTACTTATGGTGAACATACGTCCCGTTTTCAGGAAGCCTGTCCCGTTTTGTGGGACGCTGAAATGTCGCGTTTTCTGAAGCGATAGAATGGAACAATGCGAAACTTCCAATTGAAAGTCATCGGGTGGAACAGTTTAAGTATTCTTATACCAATAGTTTGAAGCATGCGGACTTCCGTGTAATATTTGAATAGCATTAAACGCTTTCCTGGCCCTAAGGGTATTTTCACTTTTGAATAATATGTTGATTAGCTAAAGAGCACAGTGTTACAAATCACAATTCTTAAAGCAGTGTTGACTGTAAAAATTAATTGCATAAAATTTCGTCAAGAATTTTCTTCTTTTTTAAAATCAAGACCAATTGAACTCAATCAAATTCGTGCATACAAAATACAATACTACATTTTTTAAATGTTCATTTCCGTTCTTTAGGGCAGTCCACAAGTGACGTCACACTTTGAAGGACAGAGGGCTCATTAAGCTGCTACAGTTTGTGACAAAGGAGAGGTTGTAACAAGAAGTCGGATATCACGTTCTTTAAAAAATTATTATATATATATATATATATATATATATATATATATATATATATATATATATATATGAGTATATGAGTAAGGATGGTAAATATCATTACCATCCTTACTCATAAGGAGTTACTTTTAACTTTCTTGCTTTTATGCTCATAAGTGAGTGTGTTCAAAATGTGTAACATTTTACGAAGGCAGCTATATTTTATGTATTATCAGGTGAAAAACATTAAAATATCATTAATAAGCCAGTGCAAAAGCTTTAGCCATGTGGACGGTAAAGATAAACTGAGAATAAAATGATTATTAAGTGCATTATTTCTAATATTTTACATGGTTAATTTTTGGGAGTTAAACTATGAATGTTTTATTTGTATAATAAGCTTAATCAAATTTATGAATAATTATATTTATGATTAATGTCTCATTTTAAAAATTAGTTCATGAATATTTTTTCAAAAAATTCAATACTTAAGCACTTTAGGTATATTTATTTTAATTTTAAATAGTAAAGTTGATAAAGTAATAATTAATTGATCCATGAACCAAAATCAAAGAGAACCAAGGGAAAAAATGCGTTCGTAAACTTTGCTAAATTAAAACATTTAGCCCTCAATATCTCTTGAAAACATGAAGGTGTTTCGTAAATTTTTGAAATTTAATTAAAACACATTACTTATCTTTCTTAAAAATGCCGAACTGTACACAAGGACACCCCGAACTTCAATTTTTGGGAAGGAGGTGGTTCCCACTTTTCAGACTGGAACTCCAAAGTTTTTCTAATGATAACATACAAATATGTATTCATATGTAAGTCTAATGGAAGGGAATATTCGGGTATTTAAAAATTGCATTTATGTTTCTGAATTAGTTGAATTGTCAGAGAAAAATTGCTGAATAAGGACATTTTTGTGAGGTCACAGTGACCTCCCATCGGAACGTTAGTGATTGCACCTCTTGTGAAAAGTTGAAAAAATTGGAGTGCAAAATTACTCTTACAGTGCCCATATGTGCACATAGATATGTAAACGCACGTAACTAACTTTTTAGAAAAAAAAACAGTAACTTCCTGCTGATCTCCCTATTTATTAAAAAAAAAAAAAATGGAAATCTCAAAATATTGATTTAACAATTTATAAAAATAACACTCTACGCAAAATTAGCTGCTGAATGATGATTAGACTATTGGTTGGACTTTGTTGGTGCTATCATTTCTAAAGTCTACTTATAGTTAGAAAGCAGAAAGAGTTTTTTTTAATAGTTTTCACGCATTTCTAAAAAGGAAAAAAAAGTTATAGACTTTTTATTTTGTAAGGAAATGTAACTATCAAATTTCATTTAAATTCATAAAAAATCATTTTTTTTAGCCTGGAAAAAACTTTGTTCCACGGCTTCAAAATTTGCGGAAATTTTGTATCTCTACTCGCAACTAGGGCTGCAGAGTCGGAGTCAGATTTTGACGCAAAGGTGTCGGAGGCAAGGCTCTAAAATTTCAAAAGTCGGAGTCGGTCAATTTTTCCTCGAAAGCCCCGCAATGCAAAAAATGAACTGTTGTTTTTACAGTATAATGATGGCAGCTGAGGTTCCAATTTAAAACTGTAAAATGCACAGTAATAAACTGTAAAACTAGCAATTTTACAGTTTATTGCCGTAAAATTTAGCTGTATTATACTTTAGAAACAGCAGTATAATACTGGCAGCAGAGGTTCCAGTTTAAAACTGTAAAATGCACGGTAATAAACTGTAAAATTAGTAATTTTAGTTTATTACTTTAAAATTAGCAATTTTTACATTTTTTTCCAATAAAATTGGCTGTATTATACTGTAAAAAAACAACATTCATCTTTTACAGTGTGCCCACAACTACGTGAAGGGACAACGAAACAATTAGAAGACACTGTTCAAAGCAGGCTGATTCTGTCATCTTATGTTTCAGTCATTATGTCACTGGAAGGCATTTTTTTCTCGATTTGTACAGTAGACAATGCACTTGCATTATTCTCAGTTTATTTCCAATTAATATTTTTTCAATTAATCGCATTTGAAAAATATGCAACAAATTTGATCAAAATAAAAAAGAAAATTCAAGATTTTAAACTTATCTCTTTCACTACCCGTTTTTTTTCTGAGAAAAAAAATGATGTTCAAAGCAGGCTGATTCTGTCATCTTATGTTTCAGTCATTATGTCACTGGAAGGCATTTTTTTCTCGATTTGTACAGTAGACAATGCACTTGCATTATTCTCAGTTTATTTCCAATTAATATTTTTTCAATTAATCGCATTTGAAAAATATGCAACAAATTTGATCAAAATAAAAAAGAAAATTCAAGATTTTAAACTTATCTCTTTCACTACCCGTTTTTTTTCTGAGAAAAAAATGAAATAAGTACTTAAATACATCAGTTACTATGCAACTATTGATAAAATTCTGAAAAAGGAAGAAAATTATACTGAATTGTCAGTGATATCAAGAAATACCAGCGGGACATGCATTCACAATAGTACAGTACAGAGCATATTTAGCCCATAGGGTATTTGAAACTGGCTGCGGGACATATATGTTTCGGTGGTAGCCTGGGGCGCCCCGAAGTTAAATGTTTTGGTTTTACAGAGGAAAAACTACGATTTTTGGCTAAAAATCGCTGTTTTTAGTAACTTTACCCAGTTTGAGGCACGTGTCAATATTATCCGATTAAGCTAAAACTTTTCAAATCTTATTTTCTAGTCTATTGGCACATTTTAGGGGGGTGCCTCAAAAGATTAGTTGAAAAAAAAAAATCCCCATGTTACTTGCAATTTCGATGATTTGCGTTGCAGCCTGACTTGTGAAAATTCTGAAAAATATTTAACCATTTTTTTCGAAACTTTAAATGAAATTAGACTTAAAGAAAATAAAGTTTACTACAAAATGAGACCAAAATAAAGCTTCTAGGATCAGTAGTTTTGGTTTTACAGAGTAAAAACTACAATTTTTGGCTGAAAATCGCTGTTTTTCTTAACTTTACCCTCTTTGCTGCACGTGTTAATATTATCCGATTAAGCTAAAACTTTGCAAATCTCATTTTCTAGCCCATTGGCACATTTAAGGGGGTGCCGCAAAAGATTAGCTGGAAATTTTTTTTCCCCATGTTACTTGTGACCACCCTAGTGCTCATCCCCGATAGAAAGGGCGCACTACCAAATACCTCGAAGAACACTCCAAAGGCCTGAGTTACAAAAAAAAAAAAAAAAAAAAAAAAAAAAAAAAAAAAAAATAAAAAAAAATAATCATCAATTATACCGAAAATTGTTCGGAAGAAATATGTCTGTTTTGGTATAGCGATAAATTAACGGGTTCAACACATAAACATATTTATTACTTTAAAGGTGAAGTTGCATGTTCCAAACCAAAGCTTGTGAGAAAATACAAATTAAATTTATGTCCTGATGAAACAAATAACGACTTTATTTTGCATCTAAACACTACCTGTCTGATCCAGTCAATGAATTAGGGTGTAGTTGATTCCCTGAAGTGTATTCAAAAGAGTCTTTTTCTTAAAAGACTTATGAATTTTTATTCAGATTAGAATGTATTACCTGGTTTTAAGAAACAGTTCATATTGAAGGATTGTATTTATATGTTGAGAGAAGCATCAGATTTTGTCACACAAGATATGCATCAATGAATGGCACAAAATCTGGCCAAACTCCCTCTTTATTTATCTAACCTGGGAAAATGATAGAGAATTGTGTTAAGCCAGTTTTGAAAAAATAAATAAATAAATAAAGGTGCTGAACTGCTGCAATTTGCTAAAACTACTTGGAAATTTGGATGACGAAAGTCTAGTAGAATTTTCGTCGAATGAAGATATTTTTCACATTAGCCATCCTATTCCTGATAGTCAAATTATTTTTTCCATTTCAAGGGTTTCAGAAAATTTATCTGATACAGAATCAGATGAAGAATAAATTGTGAAAAAAAAAAAAAATCTTCTACAGCAAAAATTCCCAGAAAGTTATTTTTATTTCTTCTTACTAAGTAACAATTCACAAGCCCGTGTACCGTATTGATCCATGCGATAATTGGGCTCTGTCATAAAGTTTCACTAAAAAGATAAACTGTAACAATGTTCCACCATCTGGTTAATATCAGCTTAATAAATTGACTTAAAGCCCTTTATCAAAGATTTTAATGCCCAAAGAAAAATTTTCGAGGGGCGTTTCTTTCCTACCGCCCTAAGAATATGTTAAATATATGTTACAATGGATATTTTTCTCATGCATTTTAAAGAAGCAACTGAAAATTTCCGCCGTATTATTTCTCTTCTTTTCTTTCTTAATTAAAACATATTTTGTTTAATCAAAAATAAAGTCAAGTCTGGAATTACGAGCAAAATTATTAATCAAAAATTTAAAGTTTTAACCTGAATACTTCCTTTGTATAGCCATTGACTAATAATGCTGTTAGTCAGAAGATAATTAGGTTTCGCTTTTTTGTCTTCACGTAATTGTCTGATATCCTAACCGTAAAAGCAAAAACTGTTCAAGTAACAACAATAAGTCATTAAGACGATTGTTAAAATCATTTAAAAGTAGTTTACTCATGTCCTGAGGATGAAATTGAGATCGCGCTTTTCAACATAATATCGTGATAAACATGACTACAGCAACTTGGATCTTTTAAGAAAGAATAATTTTAGTAATTATTATTACTCCTTCTTGTCCCAACATACATAATTGTAAATAACTTTATTAACTCGTTTTTGCATTTTAAAAACAAACTAATTTTTCCCTGCCTGTTTTTTTCTTAACTGAAGCAAAAATGTCTTTTGATAGATGTGAAACATCATCTTGTGTCTAGAATAATCAACAAAACTATTTATCAGCAAATTAGCCGCTAAGATCATTACTTGCCCCGCGCTCCTTAATATTAATGATACTGTTAATAAGATAACAGAGTTTACTTTTCTTAGGCATTTTTTTCTCATATCTTTATGCTAAAAGCTAGAGCTATTTATATATTGTACTGTCATAAATTACACAGCTTATTTCATGAAAACAAAGATATCAGTCTTTTAAATATTCAAAATATTTCACTTGTAAATGTTCTTAAAACATTTGCATCTTTAAAATATTATTTTTGCGTTAATGCTCATATCTCATTACTTTTAGTAAATAATTAATTGTTTTTGGCTTCAACCGTTAAATAAATTTTGCACGTTTCTTTGCAATCCAGATTATTGGCGTATTTTTTCTTTTTGTATATTTGACAAATAAGAATGCATTGTTTAGATCAGCGCAGGATTTTGATGTTTAGAATGCAGTTTTTTCTTACGTCTACAAATATAAAATTGATCATATGGAAAAGTTCTTACATCTTCTCTTCACAAAGTGATACGTTTAAAAGGATTTAATATACCCCTTTAATATCACTACGGATCAACACGAGATTTATTTAACTGCTGATCAATTTCTTAAAAAAGTGACAGTGGCGTTCAAGTATTTTTTTATCCTTTAATTAGTTATATCTTATATAATTTTTCTGAAATTTATGGATATTAATACTTTTTTTTCCCTTTAGATACAGTACAGTCCCGTTTATCCGCCCCTTCGGTTACCTACTATCCCGTTGTTATCCGCCGCAAGAGTGGGATCTACATTTTTTATTTTTGCCGTTTTTTCTAGAAGACTTGATTTAGAAGTTGAAAACTATAGCTCCAAAAGAGGGAAATGAAAAATATCAAATAAGCTTTGTACTGAACTATAATTGAAGTTTAAAATCAACGTAAATAAAGCACAAATTAGGTAGAAAATATAACAAATAGCTATTTCAAGGGTACAATGGAGCCCCTTCCTCAGGGCAAAAAGCTCAGCAAACAACATGAAAGCTGTGAGAGAACTGAGGAAGGGGCTCCATTGCAGCCTTGAAATAGCTATTTGCTGTACTTTCTGCCTAATTTGTCCAAAAGAGGTGTCTTGTTGGATCTCAAGTGCCAATATCGGGCACAGACGATGACGAGCTCGTGGAATAAGCTGTTGAATGAGGATCTAAGGCTAGATTTACCTATAAGATATAAGCAAGCTAGATTGCCATGCTAAGCGCAAAAGTGGTAACTGCAGTCGAGCTCAAACTGCCCAGGTAGCACAAATAAACTTTAAACGTTTTATAAACGTTTTTAAGCGGTTGTTGCAACGTTAATAACCATTTTACAACCTTTAAAAAACGAAGTGTGCTACTTGGGTAAGATATTATTCTTTAACATTTTGCGTCACCATGTATTTGATTCAGATGAAACTTTTTCAAAAAATTTTAAAAAATATTCCCCGTCTTCAAATGAACGTATAATATTGTATTTAGGTAAAATATGTCATGAAGAGCCACCTGGTGACAATAACTCAATTTTTTTAAAAAGTGCAGATACAACTTTTGTGCTTAGCACGGCAGTATAGCTTAGCACCCCTGCTTTATTTTTGGTTCCCAAACCCTGAAAAAGGGTACGATTTGTTCTTAAAAGGAAATGAAAAGTACCCGAAAAAAAAATTTCATGTACAAGTGCTTGGAAGTCCTAAAAATTTGAAGAAATGTAGTTTTAAAAACCTTAAACTTTATAAATGACGTGGAACACAATAACGGAACTAAGCACATATTTCTTGAACAGAAGCAGTCTTTAATCACAAATAAGTTAGCTCATCAAAATAACTTTTAATATCATAAGACAGGTAATAACCCAAGTAGCATCAACTCATCGGATTTTGCTCGGCCGATCAACAAACTCCTCGTAAACTGATCCTGTAATGCACGATGACATCGTTCCGATCAGTATCCGAGCACAGTTTTCGATGAGCTACTTTTCATCGGAAATCGATATCCTTCCGATCAACTTTCCCGATGAAAATAAGATGAGCTATATTCCATCGGAAAACGATATCCTTCCGATCAAGTTTCCCGATGAAATTCCTCGGCACGGGACTGTTCTGCTCGTAAATTGCTCCAAATCTCATCGTATTCTCATCGGATTTGGCTGCTCGGATTCTGCTCGGCCGATGAGACATATTGGATCATCGGCCGATGAGAATTTCATCGTTTTTCGATGAATGGCCAATCATCGGCCGATGAGATGATGCTGCTAGGGAAGTCTAAACATTATAAGTAAGAGTATTTATTTTAATGAAACTTCTCAAGAAAGAACATACTTGCCCTGTATTTATTTAGACATGAAAAAGAAAACAAAAATTAGTTGCATATGCTACCCAATTTGAATTAAGGAATTAAGTCATTTTTCAAATGTCAATTTGAGAAAACTAGAGAAAAAGTGTCTCGTAAAAATATTGAGATCGAAATTCCCATAAAAATCCATAAAATGCTTTAAAAATAGTTCAATTCCTTTAACAGAAATGAAAGTGTCTTTTATTTTTTATAAGGAGATTGATTCAAAAAGATTTTATTCGATCAAAACTCATTATTTTCTATTCCAAAAGCACTGAAAGAATAGAAAGTTGAGAAAAACTTCATCCTTTGAATTGAAATTCGTGAACTTTCATTTTGCCTACAACTGCCATTATTTGATTTTCTTCTTTTATGAGTGCCTTAGCCATTGCAAAAAACATAAAAGGTTTTTATGGTGTCAGAACTTCCGATAGAGACAGATATAAAAGCAGTTGTTAGTTGTTAATATGGAAAAGTTTTAAAGTAGTTTTTATTCAGTAGACTCAGATGGGGTGGAATGGGTATGTGGATGAAATATTTTGCAACATTTTGTATTAAAGGAAATAAAGGATATTTTTCTAAAACGGAAAACATCCTGCTTTTATTTTAGTTTGTGAAAATATTAAGTAACAACAATTAGCTTAGTGATAGCTTAGTTACCTTATATAATTTCATCATATGACTAGCGTGTGTATAAGTCATATGATGAAATTCAACATTTGCTGCGGTCTGTAAGACTTTGTTCTTAACATTTTATTTTAAATTATATATCATTCTCATACTACCTATTTTGTCAATAAATTTTTTTCGCCACAGGAAAAAAAGGAATCTCTTCGCAAAATTCATCATATCCGCAAAACTATTTAAAAGATTAGTTACCAAAAGCTTTTTTTTTTTTTGCCTAAATTAATTACGTCTATTTATCAAATTGAAAAAAAAAAAAAAACAACTTAAATATTAGAGAAAGGGCAAACACTGTAAAAGTTCTAAATGATACAGCCAAAAAAAAAAAAAAAGGTATTAGAAATATTTAACCATCTATTTATCCAAAATGAGAAGCAAAAACATTTTATTGTGCAGTCAGGTCAAGATTCTAGGAAGAAATATCCAAAACACAATTATAGGACGGCTCGAAAAGAATATAATTAAGGTAGTTTTTAAGGTATTATCTTGTATTAACTGTGTGGGCTAAATAAGTAACAATATTCCTCATTACTAATGCATACGATAACAGCCATATAATTACACTGAAAATTATTAGTTTCCAAAGAAAAGTTTTGAAGTGATCCCTGCTGTGCAATATTTATGAGAATTTATCAGAATTCTGTCCCTTTGTTAATAACTTTGAAACATCACAACTCTTTAATACTCAGAATAAGAAAAAAGAAATCCAAATAAAAAATTTATATTGTTTAATGTCTCGTTGTAATACGTACACACGTAAAATCACAGACGCAAAAGTACTTAAAGCAAGAGTTTTGAATAATATTTGAGTAACTATTCAGTAGTCTAGTGGCAAATTGAGAACTATTGGTTGAAGCCGAAAATTTCAACAACTAATGATTGATAAAACAAATTATTTAGCATATGCTTTAGGAAGAAGTAATTTAGTTTGAAGTTACTTCGACAAGCAATCCATGATTTTGAGTGGTTATTGACTGATAGTTACGTTGAAGATCTCTCATCTACTCATTAAATGATTTGCAATGACTTTAATGTATGTAATTCATAGCTTCTACACAAATGTTTGAACAGTCATCTACTACTTTTGATCATTAGTTTCGTTCACTTTAAGAGTTAAAAGTAAATTTGGCAAAAACAAATAACATAGAATGGATTGAAGGAATAAGTAATGCAAATACTTTAAACAAATCAAATCATTTAACCCTACACTGCATGGTTTTTTATTTTTCTTAGAAAAAAATATATGTGTTTGTCAATGTAATAAGAAAACACGGAAAAATATTAAAAAAAAATTAACTCTAAATTTTCACCACTTTCTAATTAAAAATAGTTTTGTTGCCAAATGGCTACACCATGCATTCAACAGACAAAAATGATTTTAAATGATAGTCTTGAAATTAGTTTTTTTTTTTTCGTAAAAAATAGAGGAATTGAATATTTGGTGCACTGTACTCTTGTAATCCTTTTACATTTTGACATTTTACATCATTGTTTATTTGTACTGTGTTCTTTCCGATGATCACTTCTGTCAAATCTGATATCTTTTGGAGGCTCTCTCGCGCAACCTTTTTTTTTTTTTTTTGGTTTGTAACTCTAGTTCCTCTGTAGCTATTGGTCTTCCTCTTTTTAATACGCTTTTATCGATTTCACATGTGGGTTTGTTTGTATGTATGTATGTATGTAACTGTGAATAAAAGATAAAATTTACGTTCTTTGCAAATGTAAAAGTGATATGTTTAATATTATTTTTAATACTAAAGGCTAAACTGTATTGCATGTTGATGTATTATAAGTGCATGTGAATTTAAGTTAGGATATTCAGTAGTTTTGAAAATCAGAGGGAAACCCGTGATGATTACAGCGCATTCCTATGTAAAAGCGTATTTTTAGTTTTTTTTCAAAACTATATTTTAAAATTATTAATGATTTTACTTGTCCGTGTAAGCACAATGTTTGTGC